>JAHLSL010012891.1:5670-62781 GCA_025920805.1 Petroica traversi
TCCTTTCCTTTCCTTTCCTTTCCTTTCCTTTCCTTTCCTTTCCTTTCTTTTTAAAATTATTTTTAGTAATTATTACAATGTCTAAAGAAATGTGTATTTCTATTTTCTTTGTGTGCACTTTATGTCAACTTTTAGCCATTACTGACCACTTTTGATAGCTTTAAGGATCTGTTATATTTATTAGTGTAAGTGAATATTCAAAACCTACTAAAATACGCAACGAAATAGAAATCACATGAAAGGTTTTTGAGAAGGAATCAAATTATTCAACTCACGAGGGTAACTTGAAGAATAAAAGTGATTATGATAAACATGAAGAAATGCATTTTCTGTCTTTATTTGTCTGCCTTTCTAATGAAACCTCCAGGGAGAGTGCAGAATCTGGCTTATACTTAGCTCTAGCTATATCAAGAAGCAGGCCTAAGTAATGTATTAGCAATTTACCTTGTTTACTCTCTTAATTCAGCCCATAATCTCACATTACTTTCAGCCTGTGAACTAAAGAAGCTACTCAATCTTCATGACTGGCAATAGAATAAATTATTCAATAAACATGATTTTCTGTTTTAATTAAATTAATATAATTTGGTGTGATCTACAAGAGAACAATAGTGCTAGTTTTTCAGCCCACTTTGTTAATAAATTAGTCTGTCTGAGAGCTGGTGCTTATTCTGAGCTCTTCTGAATGTGAATCACTTAAATAGAAATTAAAAACAGAATCATCTTTCAAATTCTCATTACTTGGGAACAGATGTTTCACACTCTTGTTGAAAATAATGCATACACTTTTTTACATGCAAGTGCATTTTAGGAAAACACAAACAAATCTTTCTTGTTTGCTATGAAATCTCCACGAACAAACTGTATCTCTCATCAATCACTATGTAAAATATAGTATATTTCCTTTTAGGTAAGAAAAATAAAGAACTAATTCTTGAAGTGCTAAAAAGCCAAAAAAAACCTCAAACGATGCTTAGAACTGAAGATGTTATTGATGCAAAGAACAGTGTCAGGATAGCACAGAGAATGCAGCTCAAAGATCCATCTAATAGACCAACAATTATAAAAAAATTCAATGCTTATTTGTATATCATAAGTATTTCCTCTGGAATACAGCAATGTAAGGATCCAGATAGGATTTTTATAATGCAACTTGGTGCAGAGTCAAGTTTCAGTTTGTTGCTTTTGAAACCAACCTATAATGTGGGAACATAAATGGGATTCCTCTATAACATGCACAATGTACATGCAACTGGTGTTCATCAGAGTAGCCCTGAAGCCTAAGAGAGGAATCAGACAATTTTTTCACTCAGACTTCAAAGTCTAGACAGGACCTGGACATTACTGAAGACATCACAGTTGTAACCTGCATGGTCACAAATCATCTGTGCAAAACAAGGTATTCCTGACCTCTCCAAAAAGGCTCACATGTGTTTGTGTTTAGATGATATTTGAATTAGATTTTTTGTTAGCATTATGGCATATTTCTGTAAGTGTATCTAATGCTATATATTAATGCATTTAGTACTACCTATTAAGTGGCCTTACAGACTCATTTTCTTGTATTATTTTAAGGGCAAAAAAGAGACGGCAAAACCCCAGTAACCCTATACAATTGAAAACAGCAACTAATACTGGTGCACAATAGGTGACCATTTACTGATACAAAGAGGGCATTAACCACAGTGTCTTGAAAGGAAGAAAATAAATAAATAAAGTGCAACAGCATATTGTTTATGAAGTCAGCAAACTTAATTTACTAATTTATACTGAAATATTTTTACTGCAAACATTGCATTGCTAATGCATAGAAACCATATATTTTCCTTGCTCAGGGTGGTGTAAGCTCTGAAGACAATAAATCTGGATATACTGTTAGTGCTGCTCTCTCTTGCCCATAAATTTAGTAAAAAGAGGAGTTTCCAAAAATATATATTGCACATATAGAACTCCCTCTAGACAGAAAAGCAATATAGTAAAAATAAGTTCTTCTTTTTCACAGTCCCTTTATGAGAAGGTATATAGCTTCTCTTATTCAATATATTCAAAACTGAGTCTTTCACTCTAAATTATCTGATGTGGTATGACCAATATAAGTTATATTATTCTGATATTATAATAAATGAAACACAAACCATATGATTATAATTATTTTAATATTGCTTAGGTTTTGAGGGTCAAAATAAAATGTAGAAATTGAATTCCCAGCTTGACCATTTATACTGTATAAACTATAATTTGTAAGCTTATAAACAGTGAAGCAAAAAAATATGGATCTAAACAAAGTTGTTTTAAAATACCCTGAAAGAAGAACATTCCACTTACATAGCAAATTTTCAATCTGTTTCTTTTGCTTTTCATGTGATATAATTGATGCAAAACATCCTCTGAATTCAAGCTGTCCAATTACCATTCTTTTGCTTGTCTTGCCCCAAATCAAACCCATTAAAAAAATCTAAACACAAAACATTGAGTTGAATTTTGATGAATTATGCTTTTCTGGTCTGTAAAATAAGATCTGTGTTATATAGAATACCTTCAGCATTTTTTTTTCTCCACTCAGCTCCTCCTTTTCCCTTTTTCTTTTATAGAAATACACTGAGAAGTAGGTCACTAATATACCAACCAGTTTTTTCACAGTTGTGTACATACAGTGGTTCATTACAACTAATATCTGATGTCAGCCTATGGGCTGGCTTTCACATCTGCTGTGCTTCTCTAACTCCAAGCAGCAGAACACGTTGCCCAGAGAGATTGTGCTGTCAGTCTCCATAGCTGGAGGTTTTCAAGACCTAACTGGATAAAGCCCTGAGCAACCTGGTCTGATCTTACAGCTGATCCTGCTTTGAGCAGAACATTGAACTAAAGACTTCCTAAGTCCCTTCTAGCCTTAATTATCTGTGATTTTGTGTGATATTTAGAATTTCTGGGATAAATTCACATGTACACATGGTGTACTGCAGTGTCATGCAGAGAAACTGGAGACAAATGTCTTCAGAGCACTGTGTTGTGCCAAGTACATGTCATAATGTGCCCCTTTTGAGGATATTGGGATTGTTATATTTTTAATTCAATAAGAAATGGATTCATAATTTCTGAATGAAGTTAATGATTCTATTTGCCTTTCTCAAAGAGATTTGGGACACTCAGAACATCACACTGCTCGTGAAAACCTGCTTTTGTTTCTTATGGAAGTAACACAGTAGCAGTGACTACTGCTATGGTTGCAGGAGTTGCTCTAAATTCCTGAGGTGCAATCAAATTTTGTTTAAAGGTTCCAGTGTTTGATTTTTTGCTTACAGGTTTGATTTAAATTACTTTCAGTTTTATTTTAGTTTCAATGAAAGTAATTTTGGATTTCAAAGAAGCCTTCATTAAATAAATAACCATTTGTGTTTACTCCTGCTTTGATATCTATGGATTACAAGCTGCATTTAATGTACCTGTTAATAACATTTGCCAATTCCACCATTTTTCAACTTCATCTCTTTTTCCTTTCAAGTCCACTGAAGCAGGGCCTTTGCCCAAAATCCATCTCCATTCATTGTGCTTAACTAAACAAGCTTCCTTTCGTTTGTTTTTTTCTTTTTTTTTTTTTTACTACTGCTATGCATCACTTCTTCTGTTCCATTGTTTTCAATTAGCTTCTGAACACATTCTTAAAAGAATTAAACTTAACTACTCTACTTTCTAATTCAAAACAGAATCTGTATTTATTCTGGATTATAGATGGAATTCATAGGAGACTTGGTCCAATCCTCTGAACATCTTTGTGGCCTCCTCTGGACCCAATGTAACAGGTCCATGCCTTTCTCTTGCTAAGGACTCCACACCTGGACACAGCAGGTGGATACAGATGTGGTCTCATGAGCACAGAGTAGCGGGGAATGCCACTTCCCACTTTAACTCATCACTGAAGCAGTGCAGTAATCTGATGATAAACAGTTTTTTGTTGGGGAAAAAAGGTAAAGCCAGGCTCCTGTTCACCCAAGAGCACTGAGAGATACTTCATAAAATACAGCTTCCATGAAACAAATATTTCATGTGAAAGGATCTTTTTTTTTTTTTTTTGTAAAGGACTGTACGCATTGCTAAAATTTATAGGGACAACATTCATTTTAATATGTAAATTTGGAGTTGAAATAAGCTATATTTCAGATGTAGTATATCAGGCAAGCAATATTTTTTTTTATAGAAACCAGACTGTGGATGCAGGAAAACACCAAAGCTTTCAAGGAGCTGCATATTTCTGGAGCAAGCTTCTCAAGTCAGTGGAAATAGCTGCCACTGTGGAACTCTTGTTGAGTTTATTGCTTATATGTCCCGGTAAAGAGCTGATTGCCTCAATGTAATTCAAATTAGCTAAAGGCAGTGTGTAACCTATTAAAAAGACACCCTGCATTTAACCAACTGGCACTAGCCTAAATAAAATAAGTCTTAGCTTTCATTACATGACCCTATCCATTTTATTTCTAATCAAGAAGTGTTTGCTTTCTTACTTTACTTTCCCTATGGCACTGTGATTTCTAAATGGAAAATAACTATAGTATTTCAGGGCTGGATTTTTTTTTCCTATTACTTTTCCTTTAAATGCGTGTTATGGGCCCAATTCCAGCTGAATATTTGACACTGCTTGAAAAAATGAATTTACACATAGCTTTATCAACACAGGTGTCCTGCAGTTGCATTTGTAGGTATAAATTTTTTTCGTTATAGGTTTAACTGATCTTGACTGCATTGTTAACTCCATATTTCAAGGAAATCATTCCATGAAAAGTGACACAAAAAAAAGATGAGATGCAGGGGTTTTTTCCATCTCGGTGAGTATTGTCATTCTTGTCCTGGTTGAACTGGGACAGAGTTCGTTTTCTTCTTCTGTACTATATCTGGTATAGCACTGTAGTTTGGATTCAGCATGAGAATAATGTTGATAATGCATAAATGGTTTGGTGTTTGCTAAGTAATGCTGATTCTAAGTCAAGGACTTACTCAGTGTTTCATACTCTGTCAGTGAGCAGGTACACACAACACTGTGGGGGAGTGTGGCCTGGAGAGCTGCTCCAAACTGAATAAAAGGATATTCCATATCATTGAATGCCATGTCTAGTACATAAACTGGGGAGCTGTGCAGAAGGGACCAGTGGTATTCAAAGATAGGCCGGTTTTCAGTCAGCAGGTGGTGAGAAATTTTATTGTACATCACTTGTTTCTTTTGAGTCCTCTTACTATCTCTCTCTCCTTATAATTAATATTATTATTAATAATATTATCAGCATATTATTCTTGTTGCTGTTGTTGCTATTTTTATTATGATGATAATATTATATTTAGATTATTAAATTGTTCTTATCTCAACTAATGAGGTTAGCTTTTCCTTTCTGATTCTCCCCTGCACTGGTGGGTTGGAGGAGTGAGTGATGTGCAGCTGCATGGTACTAACTTGCTGGCTGGGGTTAAACCATGACAGTTCTCTCCTGGAAATTCACTAATAATCCACTCTTCTCCTAGAAAGATTTGTTCAGTGCTAATTTGTTACCATAAATTCTACTGTGATCATATGTGAAACATCAGACTTCAACTCCACCCCAAAATCTTTGCTAAGTTGATTGTATTTTTTTCTCTTTTAGATTTTTTTAATTTGTATTATTTACTTTTTATTACTGAAATTTTTTATTCTTCTAAAATTATGTCTGACAAGCAATTTCTGACTCATCGTTTTATGGAAGCCTAAAAAAATATCTTGAAATCTACAGAAGAACCAAATGAACAAGAAATATGTGTTACCTTCTTCAATAAAAGCCTAAAGCTGAAAGAATAGCCAAGTATTGCACCTGACCCTATGAGCAGAGAAGCCCTTTTCTTATTTGCTCTTTAGGTATTAACTAAGAAGTGTAAAAGTCACAGATGCTAAGGGCAAATTCATATGTCATCAATTACCACTTTGAAACCAGACACATTTTCTAAATGATAAACACACAGATCATGCAGGATATTTCAACAGTAATCCTTAAGTAATCATGAACTTAAAACCTTGAGGGATGGTCAGACAGATTCAAGACCACAGTAGGTTAAAACACCCTCTTCATTTAATTTCCTAACTGATCTAGGAAGAATAAATCAGAATGAGGTGAAAAAGTTTTTTTCATAACTGATGGAGAATATAAGTAATATAGTTGTCTGTACATTGGTTTTAATTTACTTACTATCCTGAAAATGTAACCTAATAGATGAAGGACAGCAAAGGAAACAGAGCTCTGAAACAGCCTGAATCCCATTCTTACAGCACCTCAAGAACTGGAGCCTACTCTGTGGTAATAGATGTTGCATGAAATCCTTGGGGATATTAGTAGAAGACAGTTTATCTTCTGGCTTCCAATTAATCCTAAGATCAAGCTCCACTATACTGTCAAGACATTGACAGTTATATTTTTATTGATTTTAGAGTGAATGGTTTTTAGGTTGTTTTTCTGCCAAGGTCTACCCCTCCCATCAATATAAATCCTTCATTTCAGCTACAGCCTGATATTTTGCAAGAATTGTCACTCAGTTTTCCTGACTTCAAACAACATGGCAATTAGCAGAATGGAGTAAAATTTCATATTACCAGTCAAACTTCAGCCAAGAGATGTAATCACTGTCCAGGTTCCAAAATCTGAATTTGACTAATTTCCTTCTTATATAATTACATTGTTACACATTGCTCAATTTGTTAATTGACTACATAATTTGCCTGACATGCATATATACATTAATCAGTAGTCTTGCTGTACTTTGTTCATGGGCATACCTGCAATGTTTAGCTATGTCTTGACTTGAAAGGATATTTTGAACTGCAATTGTGTCTGCAATTTATGTTCATATGTAGGTACATATGGCTTTCATCAAGTACAAATAATTCATTTGAAATTTTGTTTTCACTAATGTGTTAATGCTAGCATAATATAACATTCAGCACTCTTCAGCACAAGAAAAGCCCCAGCAACTTCCCTGCTTGTTGCTCTTATGATCACCTACAGCACCAGATATGTCCCAGAAAAACAGGAAAGTAAAATAATAAAGTCCCTTTGCATTTTAGCTTTCTCCAAGTTTTAGACTGAAGCATTCAGAATTTGAATCAGATACTTAAATGCCATCTAAATCCAAATTTTTGTATATCTTACAGGCTCAAGCCACAGTAAATTTGGTCAGTAAATTAGAATACTAATAAAAATTCCTAGAAGTATTGTTGTGGGCAAGACATGAAGCAGAGAAGGAAAAAGCAGGTTAAAAAAAAAAGTTTTGAGAGGCTGAGATCTCATGGCAAATAGTCCACAGGGAATGGATGAGCACAGAGAAAAAGGGTGATGGGCGGCAAGACCTGAAAGGAATCTCACAATAGAGGAGGAAATTGGCAAAAGAACAGGGGAGACTGTCCTTTTGTTCATTACAACCTTTTGTTTATTACAAAAGCTGAAGTACATGAAGGTTGATGTTTATTTGCAGAAGCTGAGTGTTTGTATGGAAACTAGATTCTGTCTATGCCTCTGTTACTGATTTTCACTGTATTTGACAAATCACTTCAACAATACTTTCTAAAGGCACATGTTCATTATAGTCAAAATACATTGCACCTCAGTAACAGCAATATTGACTGCTTGTTCAGTGATGTAATTAAAGTTGATTGGCTATGCTGTGAATATATGAAGATCCATTAATGCAAATAAGATGAAAAATAAGGTCATAGATATTCAAACCAGAGATTTTTTAATCTTAGTCATTTGGTGTTTCAGTATTCTCACTTTAAAATGGTGACAGTGCCTATATGTGAAATTTAATTTATTAATATTTATGAAACAGTAACACATTCTCTGATAATGTTGTAGAAACACTTCTGGGGAAATTAACAATTCCTCCTCCAGACCACAATTTCAGTCTTACGGAAAAATAAGGAAGAGGGCAAGTGGAAGGGGACGAGGCAGTGGGCATTGAGGAGAATGTGAATTATTGAACAGATCTGGGAAATACACTGATATTGTGGAGACAGGAGTCCTAAGGAGAACAGAGGAAATTAGACAATACATCACAAGACATTTCTACAACAGCATTGCATTAACTTTACAGTGAGTACTTTTAATCTAGTCAAAATTTTTTCATGGCTTGATTTTTATATTAAGAATAGAATTAAATGGAATGCAATAGAATATAATAGAACAGAATAGTTCCAGTTAGAAGGGATTACAGCAATCATCTGGTCCAACTGATTGATCAAAAGTTAAGTGTATTATTAAGGGCATTGTCCAAATGACTCTTAAACACTGACAGGAATTGGGTATTTACCATAATCTAGGAAGGCTGTTCTGCAGTTTGTTTGCTCTCTAGGTGAGGAAATGCTCCCTAATGTCCAGCCTCAAATCCCTCTGGTGAAGCTTTGAACTCTTCCCAAGCACTGTATTACTGGTTACTAGAGACAAGAAATCAGTACTTCTCTCTCCACTTCCCCTTCTCAAGAAGGTGTGGTGAGTAACTAGGTTGCCCTTCAGACTCCTTTTCTCCAAACTAGTTTAACACCGAGTCCTCAGCTGCTCCTCACAGGACATGCCTCCTTTGCTCTATCACCAGCTTTGTTGTCCTCCTTTGGATACATTCAAGTACCTGTGAGGCCCAGAACTGCACACCACGCTCAAGGTGATGCAACCTTGTGTTCATCAACACTGGATAGAGTGGGATAATCAACTCGTTTGACCAGCTGCTGATGCTGTGTTTGATGCCCCCCAGGGATGGGATTTGCCCTCTTGGCTATCAAGGCACACTGCTGGCTCCTACTGAGCTGTTGCCAACCAGCACCCCCAGAACCCTTTCTGCTTGCCTTCCAATCTAGACTTTTTCAATATTATGAATTTAGCTTCAATTTCTCAGTTAAGAAAAAAAACCAACAAAACGTTGTTCTTCTTCTTCCTACATAGTCTATTTTCCAAGGCGTTATCATATATGCAGGGAGTTGTGGACAAATGGATTTTGATTATATTTACAATATAAAGATACCTGAAACCAGTGATTACATTTATGAGCTGATAAATGGCAACAAAATGGATTTGCATTCTGTTACCAGCTACTGGGTAACTGATGCTTAATAAATCACTAATGAACATTTTGCTTCAACTTTCCTTTCTGATAGCTGGATAAAATTATTACTTTCTTTGTAAAATACTATAAGAAAAACTATATGAGTAAACTGTTAACCTATATTCTATGAAATAAATTTTTTTGTTAAATTCATACTGATATTAGATGTTCATCCATTTATTGCTTTGTTTTTACTCTAATGCCAAAAAAGCATTAAGTATCTAATTTCCTAAACTCATCTTCCTTTGTTTTTGCCACAGATTATACTCAATCCTACACATTTCCTTTGGGTAGGCAATGTATGACACTCTTAAATATGTCTGAGTATCAGCACTAGAATCTCCTTGGGCTGGCATCATATTTGGCTGATGATGGGTTATTTAGGTCCATTTCAGAGCAGTTCCTGGTTCATTCCACTCAGGTCACCCTTCAGCAACCAGCACCAAGACCCTGATAGGTCTGACCACAGGACAGACACGCATATAAATGTGTTACTTTTTGAACAATGCACCAAGGGAACTTAGAACTGAAGGAGGTTGTGAGAATTGTTTTCCTCACTTCACTGGCCACTTTGTGATGTCTTTTCTGAGGCACTGGATTATTTCTATTTGAGTGATGATTGACAGGTTGGACAGTTTGTCCACACCTTCATAAAATACGATAATTGAATGTCTGAATGAATTGTCTCTTTTTCCAGGTTTCATTTAACTTCTTCCTAATATTGCTTTGTTTTTCTTATTACTGATTATTGGAAATTAAATTGAAAATATAAAGTTAAAAGGGGAAATAGTGAATTGCACATAAAATAAGCATCAGGGGAGGGAGCAGAGGCAATAAATTAAATATAAACAGATGATATAAGTAATCCGATGGCTCAATGTGCATGACTGTACTTCTCTAAATATATCAAATATATTCTGGAGTGGAAAATCAGTAATCTACAAAAATATTACAGTATCAAACTTCTACAATTATGAGTAGGCTAGTAGATATTATTTTTTTTTAATTGGTCCAGAAATAGGAAAATCTCCTTTGTACAAATTCAAGAAGGATATGAATTGTTGGACAGGAAACAAGAACCAGTAAATTAAGATATAACCTGGTGTGTTCTCAATGAAGAATCAATTCCTTGTTCTTACACAGTGCAGTATATATAATTATATATAATTTATTCAAAAGGACAAAATAGAAGGTGGTTAGCCATGTTCGGCAGTTTCTCTCAGACTGAAAATTTGAAGATTATCAGTCATTCTACTTTCAGTGTACAAAATTAATTTTTTCAGATATTAATCTTCATGTAACTAATAAACCTTGATTATTCACTGCAAGTAAGTAAATTAGATCAAGCTCTCCCTCATACAGTTACTTCATTCCCTCTTTTTATTGGTGTTTTGATCTTATAAACAAGCATCTAGGGGAATTTGCTATGATTGTCTGCTTCATCAAAGACTAAGTCATGTCTTATGTCTGTGTTACACGCTTTGACATCAGAAGGCACGAATTAAAGTACAAAATGTTAAACATCTTGATTTTCAGTTTCAATGTCTTATGTCATCAAATTGACCATCGTGTTGAGATAAGATGAAGAACAGTTTTTCTGCCAAGACAGTTTGAGTAACAGCTGTGATCAGAGAAATTGACATTACATGAAGGAAAGAGTAATAACAAGAAAAAACTAAAAGCACGTGTCACAACAGTACTTAAACATTATCGGATTTTACTTTTTTTACAACAACAAGGACAGGGAGCACAGATCTCAGCCCATGATCTCTTTTTTTCACAGGAAGGGCTATAACTAGTGCGTTATAGAATAAAACGCACTTTTTCAAGTCCAATATATCTTAAATTGTTTTCTGCAAAGGAACTGCCTTCAGCAGACTAACCTGATAATACCACAATAACGAGCAACTCAAGAACACATTTTTAAGAGTTGGGAGATGTGAATGTTGATCCTTAAAAAGAAGAAAACCGTACTTTGGAATCTGTAGTACTAGATAAGTATGTTTAGGGAATGATTCTGCATCTCCACTGTGCTTTCTTGTTCTGTTTTGAATATTTATGCTGTTGTTACTACTCCTAAACATCAAAGGGGGTCTTTCATTAAAAACTAAAATTTTCTGCCAACCTGATATTCTGTCTTATAACTGCAGTCATAAGTGTGTCATAATTGTGTTGTTTCTAATTGTGTTTCTGGATTTTTAAAATTTTTAAAAAAATATTATTAACATAGATTCAGTTCTGTTTCTGTGGTGGCATACAATCGGCTGGCCAAAGCATATCGTATTATGAAATGCAAATATATAGAAACCAGAGATTTAATAATTGCTTTGTGGCGTATTTGGGTAACTTCATATAGAATAAAAATAAAACATATTGTTTAAAATATTTACAAATTCATACAACATGAGGGTTTCAATATACTACATGGCAATACAATGACCTTCTTACCAGAACTCTAAGGTATTGGGTTGAACTGAGTATTTGTGCTTTTTTTCTACTGCAATCACTAGAATGAAGACATGAATTCAACAGGGTAAGTACTGTGAAAGTGGCAAGCAATTAGCAAATTGACAAATGAACAAATTGAGAAACAAAACCTGACAAATAAACCAATTGGCAAACTGGAAAACTGACAAATTGGCAAACCACTTGGTAAGATGGAGACATGCTTGAAGTTTATTAGAAAGGGCAGTTTAGGTAGTGTAGGCTGGGAAATTTGATTCAAGGTCCTCTCAGGCACTGGGTAGTAGTTTTTCACTGAGATATTATGAATGAGAAAAGGAGTAAAGTGTAAGACTAGGAATATGGGCTTAGACATTGTAAAATCAAGTTGTGTGAGAATTAAGTATTACCTGAAAACTGGTAATCCTTGGACTACAAGCTAACTTATCTTTACTGCCCGTAGCATTTTGACAAATAAGTGTCCCACATCTCAAAGTACAACATCTAAATGGTAGACTAGATATCACTAGTACCTCCTATGTGAAGCATGCAATAGCTTTTAGTAAAAGACTGCTTGATAGGAAGAGCTGGTCCACTTCCAGACATCCTTGCCACAATCCTGAGCCCATATGGTAGAGTTTGGAGACAATGTGATTCACATCACCTCTTATTTTAGATTGCAAGTTGTAAGTTATTTGATTATTTGTTTGTGTGGTGGGTTGACCTTGTTTAATGATCAGACACCATCCACATACTTTCTTACTCCCCCTCCTCAACAGGGAAGAGAGAGAAAATGAGATGAACAACCTCATGCATTAAGATAAGGACAGGGAGATCACTTACCAGTTACAGTAAGTGGTAAAAAATTACTTGACTGGGAGGAAATTATTCTAATTTGTATTAAAAAAGAAAAGTAAGATGGTAAGAAATAATGGCAAAACTAAAACCACCTCACACAGAAAAAGACACTTTTCCCGGACTCGATTTTACTCCTTAATTCATGGTTCTTCTACCCTCCTCCCTCTGCTTTAAGCAGTGCAGGGAGATAGGGAATGAAGTTTGCAATCAGGTGCTAGGAATTCCTCTCTGCTCTCCCTTTCTTCTTAGACCATTCATTACTGAAGCACAGGTTCCTTCCCACAGGACACAGTCCCTCTTACACTTGTCCAAAATGAGCCCTAGCCATGGGCTGCAGTTCTTAAAGAGCTGTTCCAGCATGGGTCCTTTGCATAGGGTTTTGTCCTTCAGGAACAGTTTGCTGTGGCATGGATCCCCTACAGGCCACAGTTCCTGCTAGAGAATCTCCTCCTGCATGGACTCCTCTCCAAGGGCTGCAGCTCTTGCTAAAATCCTACTCCTGCATGGGCTCTCCAGGCACTGCAGCTTCCCTCAGGGCACCTCCATCTGCTGTGGCCTGGCTTTCTCCACAGATTGCAGTGAGAATTATTCTGCTCCAGCATCGGCCTCAATGCAAGTGGCCAGCCTGTGTTGCCATGGTCTTTTCCAAAGGCTGCAGGGGCACCTCTTCTCCAGTGCATGGAGCATTTTCTCCTCCTCCTCCTTCTTCACTGACCTTGGTCTCTGCACAAATGTTGCTCTCACATTCTTCTCACTCCCTTCTCTCACAGCTGCTATGCATTGTTTTTTACCCTTTCTCAAGCATGCTGTCACAGAGACAGCATTTGTTCAGATGCAGGTTGATTTTGTAGCTGGCTGGAACTGTCTGGCATGGGGGCAGACCTTGGCCTTTTCTCAGAATAACCCTTGCACCTTCTCCACTACCAAAATCTTTGTTGAAATTCACTCAGCAATCCTGCTATAGGTGGGAACGTAGCACATGACAAGGCAAGTGTTTGTGTGCTCCAGGTACTGTATCACACTGTAGGCTATGGGGTTTAATGGCAGTAATTATCCTGGCTCTACAAACTTCAAAAACTGTATATCCCATAAGCAAACTGAAAAATCTGTCTTAAATAAGATATACCTTCTAAGGGAAATATATGATCTGCAATTAATGCCAGTTTAATAAAAGACAGATTGTTTGAATATTGGTGAAAAATGCCCTCAATAATCTTTTCATATAGTGCATTATTCCTATTTAAAGAAAATATAGTTTCTTTTATGCATTTTCAGAAAAAATTAATAAAGAAGTTTTAGCAAAAAACATTATTAAAATAAAAAATATGCTGAGAAAAAGTCACCAGAAGCTACTCCATAAAAAAGGAATGGTAGATATTCAGAGGAAGAAAGTATTCCTAAAAGTTATCCTTTCTCTGTCACAACCTTCTTACAGCAGTTAAAAAAAAAAAAAAACCAAAAAAAAAAAGGAACATATCAGAAGAATATAGATACTATTTATTTGGAAACAAAGAATTTTATTTGTTCTTGAAATTAGGGAAGAGACTCTTGTTATCACCTCCTGTGATAGCCTCCTGCTACTGTCATAGTGGTATAAAAGTAAGCAAAAGGCAGAGCTGTATAACTCAACATGTAAGGTGACCTCCAGGGCAAGTCTGGGAGGTACAGCAGATCTGGCCTCACACTTACTAATGTCTGATCTATGTCTGGGTGACTGTAGTAGTTTCTGCAAGGAACTCATTGAAAATAATGTAGCAAAAATCCGGAATATTATGAAATAGAAAGCACAAGAAGAAAAAAAAAAACGGGCATTCATATTAAAAAAAATTCTTAAAACACAACTCCCAAACACTATTTCCAGTTTCATGGTTTGTCATGCCTTCATAAAAATTCTCTAAACTAGATGGGAAATGGGGATACCTACAGCCCTGCACAGTAATAAAATACTTTCAGAGGGTCATTCTCCTGCTCTTAAGCCTTTCTGTTGAAACCCTTTGGAGAAAAGACTCTTCCAAAAGCAGAGACAAAAGTGCTGAAGGAAGAGCTGTTTTAGCTTGCTAGTAAGAAAAGCTGAACACAATGGATAAATCCAGTTGATAGAGCAAGGCAAGCTCTGTGAATGTTTTTCCTTCATTGCCTCTGCAAGGGACGTTATATCTAGGTCCCAAGGGCACTCTAATGGGCTTTAATGGCACTGAGGAGCCTCTCCTGGGAGCCCCACACCCACAGGCCCAGGAGCCCTATTTCATCTAGGTCTGTAAGTTCATGCAGGAGACAGGCTATGGACTTACCAGCTTCCAGCTCCATCCGCATTGCAGCTGTGCCTGGGCCTGGCCTCTGCACTGCTGGTCCTGATCCTGCATCTGAGCCTGGCCATCCTGGTGCTCTGTCTGACACTGGTACCCTCTCTGGTTCTATCCTGACTCCCAGCCAGGGGAGGAGGTTTCACCTCGAATCCTGTGTTCACTTTGGGGTCCTTCACTACAAGAAGAACATTGAGGTACTGGAGCATGTCCAGAGAAAACAACAAAGCTGTGAAGGAATTGGAACACGAGACCTGTTGAGGAGCAGCTGAGGGAGCTGTTGGGCCATGCTGCCTATGTGCCTTAGGCTACTGTGCTGTGTCCAAACTAAAGAAACCTTAACTGCTTCTCTGCTTCACAGAATGTACTGTGTCATGACCTTTGCATGCATCATCCTTCCTCCAGCATAGAAATATGGGGAAAAGTGGAAGTGAAGTCAAAAGGACATAACATGAATTTCAACTATTTTCCATTTTGGTACCTGTCTTTCAATAAAAGCATAGTCAGCAACAAAGAGCATATTCCTGGCTTATCTGGGTCAATAAAATTATGTTAGATATTAAATGTTCAGAAAGTTCTGCACAATAGAAAGGTAGGGAGAGACTCTAACAGTACACGGTTGCCTTCAACACTGTTTTAAAGGTATGGCTATAACATATAAACCTGGGGAGAGCTAAAGAAGAATCTCACCTATAAAACAGTCTGGGAGAAGACTGTTTCAAGTTTGTTTTAATGAGTTCTGTCTCTGTTAACTGTGAACTTAGCCTTGGTATTGCTATCCAATCTCTCTCTTCAAAAGCACACATTTGAAATAAATTTAGATACACTGTCTTCCTGTGAAGCACTTTATCTCCCAATAAGAAAGTAACATAATAATGAAGTATAAATGTTCAGCAACCTCAAAAAGTATGACATCTGAGATAGGAAAGGAAAAAGTATGATTATTGTTTTATTAGTCCCCAACAGAGGGCTGAAAACTGGGATTTAATCTCTATACAGGTGCCTCATTGTAATATTTGAGTATACTAGAATCATACTCGTTGACAACATACCATCCCAAATAAATGTGTATCCTGAGAGCCAGAATCTTATTTTATTTGCTCCAGCAGGTATTTGGATTAGTTATTTTATAGTAAAAGAAATAATTTTATTTATTCCTTGTCTCATTGAAGTATCATTCTTCCCTATGAAACAAGGTATAGATAAAGAAAAACTATTAAATGAGAAAAGGACATTTTATTCTTAAAGTCACCTAGAGAAAAAGTGATATTCTTTAGACGTTTATTATAGCATTGTCATAACAAAAATCACAATATTGAAAAATTAACAACCAGCTTATACAATTATTGGAATAGAGATACCCCCCCCTTCTTTTTTTTTCAAAATCATTTCACTCAGCAGGGAAAAAAAACATCAAATCTAGAGAGCTAACAACAGTGGAAACAAGAGTATGTTGACCAAACAGTCTTTTTTTTTTTTTTTTTTGTATAGAATCTTCATACTTATTTCACTCCCCATCAAATTTATAAGCATTTCTTCAAGAAGTGAAATTGCTGAAATTTTCCCTTCAGTTCAATGGGAAAGGATGCTTTTGGTTGCAGTCTTATCAAGGACAAAGTAGAATACTTTACCTTTCAGCCAAATTAAGCTCTAATTAAGCAAATACTCCAATGAACTGGAGCATTTGAAGGAAGATGGAAGTACTTCATCATTCACAGAGTATAAGAGTAACAGATGTAATACAGAAAAAATATCAAAGAAACTGTTTTGTTTTCTAGGTGAATACAATAGCTTTTTTATCTTATTCAATTATAGCTTAATAATTAATTGGTTCAGAACTGAATATGCATTCCTGAGAGAAACTTGCATGCTTTCCAGCGTTTGCTTGACTGTAAGACCATGCTATTTGCCCTCTCTTCTAACTGTTTTGTGTTAACTGCCAAGGAGTTATTGATGAATTTTTTGAAGCTGCCATTGCGAGAACTGTAATGAATTGCTCTTTTGCAAGGTTGTATATCAACTCAAAGATCTCCAGGTATAAAGACTGTTTAAATCTATTGTTAATGTTCTAGGTTGCCTAAGAATCATGGACTCTGTGCATTTTTACCCTCTGTCTTTTAACTTATGGGCTTTATTATTGTCAAAAATCATAGAAAAACACATTTTGAAAAATCAGCCTTGATAACTCCTGCTGATAAAAAAGATGAACAGGTCACAGAAGAGAAGCATATGGAAAACCTCAATTTGCATTATCGACTGCCACTATCTCAGAAGATTCACTTCAAAAGGACCAAAAGCTTCTTCCTGATAGTAGTATGTAAATGAGCAGAGTATTGAGGTTAAGCACTTGTTTCACACAGTCAGATGTCATTTTACTGGATCTCAGGAAGAGCAGACAGGAACAAGTTGTCCTTTTCATCTGTATACAGTTCTTGAGGATAAATAATTAAAGTGACTTTAGAGCTTGCCAGTGGCTACTCTTATACCTAGAAGATTTTCCTTGAGACAGGCTTCATCAAGAGGAAAAGTGCTAGATTTTATTATCACTTTTTTCTAGAGCTTCTCTGATTTGAGAAATAAACAAAACCAAACAAGAAAGACCTTCAAATATCTATCAGAAAGGAGAAAGAGAAGTACTTTGAGAAATTACCATTTTTTT
Source organism: Petroica traversi (assembly GCA_025920805.1). Classification (NCBI taxonomy): domain Eukaryota; kingdom Metazoa; phylum Chordata; class Aves; order Passeriformes; family Petroicidae; genus Petroica; species Petroica traversi. Next base: position 23,035 of record JAHLSL010012891.1, read on the forward strand.
TTGCTTCAGTTGTGACTCAAGAAAGAAACTATAGAAAAATCATAGAATTAGGTCTTTCTATTTCCCCACATTACTGTTGACTACTCTGAAAGAAAACAGGATGTCAAGATGAAAGAGGTTGCGGTAGAGAAGCTGACAGAACAAGAAGAGTCATTTTAAGGATGAAGGTAAATAAGCTTGGACTGCTAGATTTCTGGTTTGAATGATATCCATATTGGCAGAATTCATATTGGCAGAAGCTGATTGTTATAATGTTTGTTCCATCCTTGGTGGCTCATGTGCAGTAGCCTCTTTTTTCTTAATGAAAAAAAATTCTCTCTTCTGTCTCTCTTAAATGTGTAAAATTCACGTGCTTTCTCATGGCTATGAGTGGTGGATGAAAGAAGAGAGAAAAGTCATGGGAGTATAACAGAAGAGAAGGCTTTTAGAATTGCTTCAAATTTCCTGGCTCTTGAGACACTGTAGAACTAAATACTGTAACTGGGCACAGTGTCTGGCCACAGGACTGTGATTAGAAAATACCATTTCCATATATTAGGAGTCAAAACCCTGTGTGTTTCTGGCTCTCACACATCCTCTCAATTCACACGTGATATACTTCAATCCTAAACTGTTAGAACATAGCCTAGAAGTCAAGCTCTTCATTCCAGCAGTAGCTGGCATGCACTGATGGTACTCCAGTAGCCTATCTTCTAGTTCTGTTTACTCTGAAAGAAATCCTGCTTATATCTTTTGAAGTTGTTTCTTGATGTGAGCCTGGTAAGGGAGATTGATTAGGAAATTCACTTCAAAAATGGATCTAAATCACTAAATCCTAAAACAAAAGAACATAGTTAGTATTCTAAGTTATTAAAATGAGTGCTTCTCAGACTGGAGAACTGAACAACAGCAGAAATGTCTGCATGTCATCATGTAGTGAGTAGGGGTAAGATTTATTCTAGCTGAGCTTCCTATACCTATATATATATGTATAAATACATTTTCTCTTTGAACATTTGTATCCTGCTTGAATTTATTTCATCTGGCCCAGTGAATAATGTTTATTAGGAGAGCTGTATTTATGTTGAATAGTTGATACAGCTTGATCTCCAGTTGCAAAATGGTGTGAAACAAATACTGCTTCCTGAGACACCCGAATAAGGGGTTGATTGCACACATCTCAGGTTAGCCCGTAAAACATTTGATTTCAATTCATGCCTTGTTTTGAACAGATGCTGCGTACTATTCTCCCCAAATTAACCTCTGTTATCGCACATAGCACCAGCTAAATTTATAGAAGAAGCCTATTCCAGTATTTAATTAGCTTTTATTACAAAGACTCTTACCACAAGCAATAGCAAAGACCTACAGTGCTTCTTGGTCCAGTGACTTCAATAGCTTTGAGGGGAACTGCTACTTGAGTCCCGGGGACTCAGATTTCCAAGGACAAATCACTCTCCTTCTGTGTTTTAGAGAACTTCATAGCATCTCTAACTTACCAGTTTTTATTTTTAATCCAATTGATTCAGTTAAACGTAGGATATGGCATTTTTTCACCCAGAAGGCTTTTTTGATACATGATCCTTTTATTTATGTATTTAGTTTAGTAGATTCTTCAGAGCCTAACTGGGCTTGCCATTCACCTTTTCAAGAGTGACACAGCATTTTATACATAATATAACAGAAATTTTTTTTTGCATACATATGATAAGGTTAACAGGCAGTTGTGTGACATGGCACTTTTGGCAGCAGGACCATATTCCCATTTACCCTTTCCCTCACTACCACCCTTGACAGTTTATTACTTTTTATATTATGTTTGCTTTAGGGTAAAAACCAAAACAGAACAAAACACAAACAACCCTCTCCTCTATCAAACTGTTACAAAAATATTTTTCTGTCTGTCTAAATTTTCCACAGACTCCTGTCTAAACAACAATTTAAAGAAGTTTTCCTATGCATTTTTTTCTACCTTGTCTCCAAATGAAGGAAATTAGAATTTCTGCTATGATTTGTACACTGTGATTCAGTTCTGAAAAAAACAAACAACTCTGCCATAAAAACAAAATAAAATCCCATTATCAATATGAAGTATATTGAGTAGAAATATGTTTTTTTTTAAATTAGAAATAAAAAAGAAGATAAAGTTTATAGAAACTGCATGTGGAAATAGAGGGGTCAAGTCCCATGTTCATAGGGTTGATAAAGTCTCATCAGTTTATAAATATGAATATATATAATAACAATGATATAGTCTACAGCTTCATTAAAATCTGGTAATGTACTTAAATGAAAACACCATCTATACTTATAAGTATATGAATAAATATAAATTTACTTTTCAAAAGACACTCCTATTTTTATTAGCAGAGTAAAAATAACTGCTGAATGTGCTAGATGTTGTGAGCTCTCCAATTGTTAAACTTTTCACTAAATCTTGATCATTCCTTAAGATTTCTTGTAGTCACTTTGAATCAATAAAGTGCTATTAATTGCATTTATATGCTTTAAATGAAATACACCTTATACTTTTTACTGATGGTTTGCCAGCCAATTTATAATGAATATATTCCCATTATAATGAATATAATCCCAAGGAACTTACATGTAGTGGAGAATTATTGTGCTCAATATACAAATATACATATGGTCTGGGTTATTGCATAATTATACTGTAAGAAACACACATTGAATTAAAAAAAATAAAATTCAATAAATTAAAGTTCTAGGAAATCCAATGGCAGTTGGTGTATTCTACACCACAAAAGGTTTACTTTTATTTGGCTTTATTTGACCATTTAAACTGAGGGGTCACCACATGACAAAATAACAAGCGCTTCGATAAATGGGCACACATTTTCAGGCAGTTACAATATGCCATAGCATAGCTTGTTCTTTGTTATATAATTTTGTTATGTAACTTGTAACACAAGTTTTGTGATAAACTTAACATCTAACTCAATGATTCAAAAGCCTGCTTATAGTACCCAAAATGGTACAGCTTCCAGGCTGCTGTGAAAGCTGCTGCTACATTAAAAATGGATGGTGTCATAAACTGTTGGATGTCTTAGATAATATTTGCTATGTAAAGGAAAACAGTGTTTAAACACCAATTGGCTGTGAAGAAAAGCAATGCTGTGTTGCTAAATGTCTGAATCCCATATTTGCTATGAACAGATGTTAACAGGAACAGTCATTATATTAAACTGCATTCATTAAATATTGACAGAACAACCTTAGTAGATGAATTTATTAAAACAGCATGGGGCCTGATTAGCAATTAGTAGATTGATGTATTCATGATTATTTGCATGTGACAGCAAACAATCAGAAAGTGGAGAGAATATTTTCTATGTTATAATCCATGTTATCCTTTCCTACCATTTGAACCAAGAAATTTCCCACTGGATTAACAAACAGAGTTAATTACTCCCTTAAATTGTTCACAATTTTGTATTAATTCTTATGACATTCTGTTACCACTGATTATGTTTACAACTTTCCCAACAAACAAAGGAACTCCAACTTGTAATGCAGTTATGTGTAACAGTCCCAGATTTTATGTTGATAAGAAATGAAAACAATATTTTGAAGAGCTTTTTTCCATCTACAAAGCAGGTAGAAAAGTTAGTCAAAGCAAACTAATGTTTCTTTATTACAGGAAGACATTCCCTTAGTTGAAGAAAATTAGCATACACATACAGTTCTTTTTCTTTTTAATAGCTTTAACCTTTCACCGTTATGTCGAGAAGTTCCTGAATGGTGCAGACTGTGATTCTATTCAAAATAATTGAATATTAGCTGTTGCATTGATTTAAATGAGGTAGGTAGTCTTAGCTCATTACTTCCTTGAAACAAAATATTTCTTTCATTTAAAATGTCTCTGGAAGGTGAATAATTATCTACTGTTAGTTTAAATTTATCTTTATGAATTCTAAATGTAATAGATGAAATTATTACAATTAGGTCATAGAAACATACAGTATAAGTCTGTTATTACATTTCTAAGAAAAACTTCTAAGTACCCTTCTTTTTTGCTTTATTTATGCAGATGCAAACTGAATTGTTAATGCAGTTGCAGTGTTATTTGCACAAACAAAGTACTGTGGAGAAACTCCTTTTTCATACCCTATTAATCATTATTCAAAACAGCTACTTCAGGAGGATTTCTGAGAGTCAGAAATGACCAAATGTTTCACTGTACCAAATGCAGTAGTGCAGTGTGATAACAGTGGAGCTGTGAGACCATCATTCCATGCCAAGGCCTTGAAAAAATCCCTTCTTGATTTGAATAGATTTACTGATTCTTTTTAGGCTTTTTTTTTTTTTTTTTTTTAGTTTTCCTACTGCTTAAATATGATGAGACAAATTGTCAGTTTCTGACCTTGATTAATTTTTTTTGAGGTAACTGTTCTATGAAAATGAACAAGTCAGAAGGTTAGCCATGAAAAGGTCTTTAAATATCATATTTAATATGTGTATGTCTTCTTCTGGAAGTGATGATTTCATAAAGGTCAATAAAGTATTTAATAGTTATACTAGATGATCCTAAGATTAGGCGATGACCACTGGTGGGAATCAAAACATTATCATAAGTTACAAGAACTTCAAAGTCTCATTTGAAATCCAGGAATTCTGAAGAGTCAGTATCTAAAAACTGGTACACCACATTTCACAAGCATGAGGTTAAAAACAATTTCTAATCTATTTCCATATATCTACTTCAGGCTACAGGGCATATCCATCTACTTAGGTTCTGCAAACAAGGCAGCCTTTCAAGGAGAAGAATCCAGTGTTTTCTGATAAAGTCAAAAGAGGAGATTTTCTGCTTGTGTAACAACATTTTTTTATACACACATTTAGACAGAAGCCATTTCACTGAAATCTCTACCCAGCTAAAGTAAATGCAAATCTATTTCTCAACCCATGACAGTACCTGCCTGCCTGCATTGGCACGTACCTTATCCATGTCCCGCCCAATTAGAAAAGAGTTCAAGACATACTGCTTTGGAGAGCAAGTTCAAGACTGAACCTGTGTCACCAGCAATGCCACTTGGTCATTTTGAGAAGACAGAGACCTGGCTTCTATGCTCCAATGTCTTAACACTAATTAACTGGAGGGGACCTGATTAAATCTCAATTATGCTTGAATCACAGAACAGATGCACTTCAATGAAGTGAATATTCGAGATAAATTTTGCTCAGCTCTTTGAATGGCAGATCCATACAGAAATTTCTTTAAACTTAATGTGGTATGTATATATTTTTTAAGTCTTTATGGCAGAGCTTTTGTTCTTCTACATCACAGCCAAGCATTGCATTTCCATCTCTGTCTGAAATCATCTTCTGAAAGCACTTAATCTCTGAGATTAGATTCATATCTTTAACAGATCACAGAGGAATGATGAAAACTGCAGGCACAATAAAAAGTTAACAAAATTTCCAGTGGTGGAGATCTTGGTCTTCCTGATTAAAGGCTTCCATGTCTTTATGCCTCTAGAAGTTTTGAAGTCCACTTGACCAATGAGTATTACATGAAAAAAAAAAAAGAAATTTGCTTCAGTCTGGTTTTGCTTTTCAATAATTGTGTGAAGGCTGGAATTCTTTGTGTTTCTGTGAAATTATCTGTCAGAGTGAAAGAAATTAAAATAAGTTTGTAACTCAGCACCAGTAAATACAGATGTTTAATTTTAATAGTTCTGTGTAGAAGTGCAAATTTATTTAAGCTTACACAGGATTAGTCACTATTCTCCAGAGGAAACATTGTTTCACAGATGCACACTAAGGAAACAGATAAGAAGTGACATGATTTATTTTAAAATTATAATTTTAAAAAATCACTGATACATAGCCTGGTCTGATGAGCATTGATGCAGTTCCCCCACCAGAAAAAAAGGATATAATTTGATTTGGTAAGTGTTCAGTAATGATAATTTTAAGGTTCTTTAAATGAACAATTGTGCAGGTTTTTAGATAAACAGTTGATTTTCAAAATTCCAGGTTTTAATGGAATAGTAATGTAGTTCCTTTCTTACATAAAATTTAAAATTATTAATATTGTAGAACAATATATGTATGTCCTAACTATGAATATGATCCAACACTCAGTACAACTGAGATTCACTGTTCATTTTATTATCTACTTTTAAGGAGGTAATTTAACTGTGTTCTGCTTTGTAGTGTTTCTACTTAGGTAAACCTCTGATTCACTTATGTAAGTTTTTTTTTAAAGAGCTGTTAAGCTTATCAGTTGGCAGAAAGATGTAAACAAAGTTTATAAATCTTTTTGTTTTGGGACCTTTCCATTGGTGCTTGTTTTGCATTGCTTTCAGGTTTGTTTGGTTTGTTTTGCTTTGGTTTTGTTGTGGTGTTTGATTGTATGGGTTTTTCTTAACTCATTAATATGCAATAGCATGTAAGTCATCTGTCAATCCAGAAGGTCAGGGCATCAGTCGTGCCGTGGGATACGTGTTCAGAGAATTTCTCCTGATGTTACAGCTTCTCATCATGAAATGACACAGTGTCCTGGTTTAGGGCAAATATTTAGGAGGAAACCTCTGGGGGGTCTCCTCTAGGAAGAGCCGATTCCAATCACCCCTCCCCCTACAGGTCCGGGAAGAATTTCCTTAGAGAAAAAAGTGGAAAAAATTATTTATTTAACAAATAGAATATTCACAAGCATAGAAAAAAAACTGGATAATATGAAAGCAATGAAACCTCTCCTTCCTCTGAAGAGATGGTAGATTCAGAGTCCGTCTGAGTCTGGTTCAGTTCTCCAGTGGGGGGGAGGCCGATTGCCGGGCCCGGCTGTAGAAGTCAGCGAGGGGGGGCCCCCCGGGGGTTCCCTGGTGTCTTGGGCCCACGCGATGCCAGCCAGTCCCAGGAGGAGGAAAAAGGAAAAAATACCCAGCAAAAGAAACAAAGTCTCTCCCTGCAAAAATGCCGAGAAAATCCGAGGAAAACCCTCCGCTGGGTGCCGTTCCCGCACACCCCGAGAGGGGAAAAAAAAAACCCCGCCGTCCCGCTGGAATGTAGCCTCTCCGCTCTCTCAAGGCCTTTCTAAGTGATAAGATGGGACTCCTGCAGACAAATGGCGAGTGTTTTTGTTTTTTTTTTTTCCCTCCACCTTCACTCTCTCTGTCTCTCTGGGCCTAACTTAAAGCTGTAGAACTTAATGTCCAGCATAAGCAAGAGGACGATTGGGGATACAAACAGGTCATATGGCCAACCCAGGACACACTGCAAAACACTTCACCATCAGTGTCAAAATCCATATCTGTAGAAGCCACATCACCATGTTTTGGCAAGCACATACTCATAAGTTAAGGTGTGTAAACCTACTCTTACGTTGAAATATAAAATTCTGCCGAAATTAAAAATAAATCTGGCACTGCTTAGGCATCTCCCTGTCATTTTTCGCTATTAAACTATCTCTTACAACTTAACTAAGGAATTGTGGAAAACACTGGAAGAAAAATACTGTAAACTTTAGTTCTGCAAGAGATTTTTGCAGGGTAAAAATATCACTCATCCCATAAAGCCCATTTTCAGAAGCATGCACCAAACCCAACATGAAAGAATCTATTAAGTGGTACTTTGGTATTGTCAGGCATGCTTTCCTCCATTACACAAGTCTTTTTTCAGTACAAAACAGTCTAACTATGAGCAGCTTGAGATAAATGTTTGCTGCAGGTGCATAAGCCATCTGTGATGCACTTATCTCATTCAAGAACAATAGCTATTACCAAGCTTACACAGCCTGTGAAACATGTCATATAAAAGGGTCACTAATGCTTGGGAAGCTTCTAGGAATTTAGCAGCTGATATATTAAATATTCTGTTGGAATAAATTTATAACCTGTTCAGGAAAACTGTAGAAACAAAAGAAAGCCAAGATTTAAAAGAGTTGAGAGCTGAAGTTGATACAGTAATGTCTAGCTAGGGGTACTTTCAGCATGTTAAAACAGCTACTGGTGCTTATCTGGGATATCACTACATTTGCACAGCTGCACATTGCATTCTGGAATCTTATGACATCAAAATTCATTATGTAAAAGATTTCTACTGCTTTAATAATTAATTGCAGCAACATGCTAATTCCCACACTGAAAGCATCTTAGATGTAATGAATACACAAAATAACTTGGTGGTTTTATTGCTTCTGCCAGTAAGACAGTGGCCATCTGAAATGAGAGTACAAATTAGAAGCAGGGCGGCTCAAACCTAAAAGCTGAACATCTATTTTTGTTAATAAAATGTAGCAGAGTACTAAACACGGCAGGCAATGTGTCCAAATCTGAAAAGGTCAGATGTTGAACAATGCAAAACCTGTATCTTCTAAAATTATAATTAATTTCAGTCTGTGCCATCAAATGGAAAGTGCAAGCTACTCTCAGAGCAAACTCACCAGAAGAATGTAGGTACCTCAAGAAAGAGACAAGCTGCCAAGAAAATTTTCTCCTCTCCAGAATTAAATTGAAAAAGAAAATATAGCTGTTTATATTTTAATAACATCAGCACATATATTTATAACCTGAAGTTACTGATTGCCCAGCATTAAATTTAATTTAGATTGGAAAGATTGCAAAAGCTATTTATGCATTCCTTCAAAAATGTTTTGAAAAGTATGTAAAAGAACATTTACATCAAACTTAGTTTTGTTGATCAAGAGATCAACAGCTTCAATAGTTACTGTTCAATATATTCTTAATTACTGTCACATTGAAATCTAATTCAAAGTCACTATAACATATACACACACATATATATGCATAATCTGTCTTTTCCTCAGCTACATAAAAGAAATGTATTTTGAATGATATTATCATATTAAGTTCCCTATTTCTATCTGGAAATTAGTCATTGGTAATTTGTTTAAAAGTCATACCATCCTCTCTTATTCTGCTGACCACAGTTGTCTATTTTTTCCTTATGAAATTTCTGAAATTTTTATCTAATGGTTTATACTAAGTATTGCTGGTTTTCAAAAATTAAGATTTTGGGGAATCTCATGAAATCTTTTAAGCACCTCCCAAATAGTAACTGTATTGGTGGTTTTTATCTTCTTACTCAGTGTAACTGGCCTATAATTTTATGTTTTGCACTTTGTGAAACTGTCTCAGCATCCTAAAGTATAAAACAAACTGGCATATTTTCCCCAGAGTATAAAACAGGCACTTCAGGCACTTTACAAAAGTAGACAAGTTATAGCCATTTGGGGGTAATCAACAACTAACTTATAGTTCTGTGATCTGCTTCCCTATATTTCTTGGAATGATGTTTGAGGTAAAATTCAAGCCCCAGAGTATGCAGATCCTTGGTTCTCCTTAGAGGTAGCAACTGTTTGATGTAAGCATTTACAAACTACAAAGAACACCTCTGAACCAGTAACCCCAGGCTTTTATCACAGATTAAAGCTCCTCATGGCTTTTTTACTGTACTTTATCAAGTGTATTTAATGAGCACATCTCTTTCTTAATGGGATGCTGTGGTCTTTAGCACATGCCTTCTTTAGCACATCCACTACAGTACCAATCTGTGAATATCCAAGAATATTTGGAACTGAGTTTTGTTGAGGTGAAGATAGACTACACTAGACTAGGCTAGACCAGACCAGAATCATTAAGGTTGGTGAGGACCTCCAAGATCATCAAGCCCAGCTGTTAATAAGTTAAGGCCTTCCATTTTTTTTGTTCCTCATTTTGCTTCAAGCTTCTCTAAGTAATTCCTAGTTTGTGATTTTTAAATTCTAATAATACGATCTATTGACTACTTTTCAGTAATATCAACACAATTGGATTTATGCTCATAAATGAGCAGTATATGAACTCAAATTCTCACTGTTTAGAAGCCAGTCTCTTGGCAGATATATATAGAAGACGAAATATTGTATTATTTTCATGTGTAATTGTGTCATAGTGTAATTCTTCTTGACATTTTTATTCAGTGTTAAATGAGTTACTGTGGCTGGTGGTGTGGACTGGACAGCTGACCACCAGGGATGGTCAGCAGCTCGGCAGCGTCGTCTGTGAGCGTCCTTGAAAATTCAAGTCCACTACAGTCGGGGATCTTTTCCCCTTACCGCGAGCCGCGCCTCCCTAGGATGGCAGCCACTGTCCCAAAAGCTGGAGTGCTATAGAGAGCGTTCCCTTTCCTGGACCCCAAATCAGACACACCATCACACGGTGGCCAGCGACTTGGGTTCAGGGGTGAGAGACCCCGACCCAGCCGAGGTATCAGGCTTTTATTCTGAGGGTTACAGCCAATCTCGGAACAGCATGGGGGAGGAACCGGGGAGGGACAAAAGGCCAGGGACCAATCGGGAAGGAGGAAGGGAGGAAAGAGGGAGATACAAAATATCATCGTGAGCTGAGGGACAGGGGGAGCTCAACCTCTCTCTGAGGCAAACCACCTTCGACTCCACCCAAGGGGGGGTTTCATTCTCTAGATCTCCCCAGATTCCTCAGGGGGGAAGAAACTCTCTGGGCTTGAACCACCACTACAAGTTATTATTTTTTCTCTTTTATGTTTACTTTAGTCCACGTTGAATCAACCAACTGAGTAGTCATCTTGTAGGTTTCCCCCTTCCCCTTCCCACCTTCAATAACGCTTATTCAAGGCTTATATACTACTCTCTTAAAGTAAAATATGGGTCATTTACCAAAGTTTCTGTCTTATTCTATTCACTAATAGATGTTTGTGATCTGAATTTTCAGGGAGTGAAGGTTTCAGGACACAGAGCTTCCAAGTTAAGAGGAAAATTCATTATTTAATTTCAATAAGTTTCAATTTCTTTTGATTACATTTGTAGAGAAGTCCTTACTGCACCATCACATTCCTTTTTGGTATCACAAAGAGTTAAAGACAGGATATAGCTTGTTTGACACAAAAGGAGAACCTCATTAAGGGTTCCATGGTCAGCTCCTGATTTTAAATAACAGAAATGTAAGATGTATTTATCCTCTGTTCCCTTGATCACAATTTCAATTTAGAGAGTTTAGAGCAGAGTTGCCAGCAAAGATGGAGATATCTATTATCTGTTAGGGGATCACTTTTGTTTTACAGAAGCAATCTCAGTGATATTCATTACTTAGTCTGTAACTACCATCAACTTTATTGTTTACATGTATAGGTTGGATGTGAATCAATATAATCACTCTAGTTATTACTGAAATCCAGGGTACATTCTCCTCAAGACATTACTTTTCAACTTTGGATTAATATCGAGCTCTATAGGACTAAATCCGGGAAGCTGCATGAGCCCCCATACTAATCTGTGGGATCATGACAGTGAGTCTGACAAGATATACCTTTACAGACCTTTCTGAGTGAGAAGCAACTTTCAGCAATTATGATGCTTCAGTGAAATTCTTCCATTTAAAAGGAAGAGATCACTTGTCACTTCCTGTTCTATTTATGCTGCAGTTATTTCTAATATTTTCAAGCAGAGAAAAGCAGAGATGTGGTTTTATAGCTGTATGGGCTTTTTCTTTCTCTTCCCCACTCCCTCCCTATACCCCTACAAGTTTTATTTCCATACCACCTGAGAAGTTAGGAAACTGAAATATCTGTTCAACGCCTCTTTGTAGGTAAAGCTCCTTAGTTAATTTTTATATCAAAAGTTAAAAATCTTAAGTCTGACCTGTAAATGAACTCAGGCAACTTATTTCAAACTGTCAACTGAAAACTCCATTCCAGGTTCTAAGGCTGAATGAGACAAAAAATTTGTAGGCATTGCTTGTTTTTTATTATTTTTCTGTAAGCATATAAAGTCACATCTTTTACACATCTACTACTAACCTAATTTTGAATATTCTGAGGAGGCCTACACTCAGTTCATGGCCAAGAAAAACACTAAAAGCTTCCTCAGTCCCAAAAGGCTTGTTACACATAGAATACTGTGCAAGCACCTACACCACCTGTGTAGCTTTTGCAAATGGGATACTATTCTAATTCAACTTTTCATGCAAACTACAGGGAATCTAAGAAATAAAATAAGGGGTTTGGATCTCCTTGAATGGTCCTTATATCTTCTATCAAATCTGGCACTTGAAAGTCAGCAGTTCTAATTAATGTATTCTGAAAATCTCTCAGACTGTAAAAAGTTTAAATATATGCTAAGTTGAAATAAGATTTCAGTTTGAAGAAAATTCAAATGAAAATAGAGTGATATTGTTCCACAAGAGTTAGGTTTGAGTGCCATTATTTCCTCTACTTGATTTCTGTTGTATCATTTAAGCTGTTTAAGGCAACGTTACTTTATTTACAATGCTTCACTAAAATATTTATTGTTCTAATCAAATCTGCAGCTGGTTTTCTTAAATGGAGATTCAGTACTGGCTCCTTCATGAACAGCACTGAATCTCCTTAAATTTAAATATAGTACTCAAGACAATATGTTCATCAGAAAAAAAAAAAACTCGAACCAAAAAACCATTCTGTTCATCCTGTTTCCATTTTAATGGATGTGTTTGATGCATGTTAATGTTGAGCCCTGTAATGTTTTCCCTTGAAATATTGTATAGACTGTATTTTGCTAGAATATATGTCATAATGTTTTCTGATATTTTCAGATGAGTTTAAGTGTATATCTGTTCTTAATCTATTCCCTCTGCTGAGGCAATGTGCATCTTCAGCAGCATATTTAACCAAATAGATTATTTTTTCTTCAGCAGATCAAACTGAGTTCTGCTGCAGGCACAGAACTTCCTATTTAAATGACAAATGTCTCTGCTTGCATATTTGAAAACTCACTTATTGACTCTTTCATCTTGTGTAAACAAATAATCAGCCCATCACCAGTATGGTGGGGAAAGTGGAAAAATTAAAAGGAAAAAGAATTTTTGGGAGTACTGCCAAATATTGCATTACTTGAATAAAAAATTACTTGTTTGCTGCTAATGTTGCCATTATACACAAGTGTAGACAGCAATGCTGAGAAAGAACAAAGAAAAATTTACAAAGTTGCTGTAATATCAAATACTACTTCACACTACTTCACACAGAAGACAGTGAGATATTGGGTTTTTTTCTAATATGATAGCAGAGAAGTCCTGATTTTTAACAAAATATTTTAAGCTTCTTTTACAATTAAATTTTGAGAATGCTATATATTTAAGAAACTTTCAATTTGTTCTTCAAGCATTCAAATGTAACATCCTTTGGAAAGCTTGAAGTCAATCTGTTTCTAAATGTTGTTTTATTGTTTTGTTTAGTTTTTATTAAGAAAAAGCATGCATATGTATATATAGATATATATCTAAAGCTTATCTGTGAGACATATATACATTTATATATATATAAAGATAATGGATGTAAAGCGTCTCATAAACTTTGTTACTCCTCTTGCTTTGTTTGCTTTCTTAGCAGACTGTTATGAGAAAAATGAAAAATCGATGGTTCCTAAAGAAAAAAATGTATCTGAGGGGTTTGTTTTTTTTTTTTTTTTCATATAATGATGCCTTAAAATGTGCTATTGCTGTACAGCTTCACACGGTAAATAAAAGCAGTGGAGTTGCTCAAGGGATAAGGTGCTGTAGGTAAAGCAGTCTTGGGGTGAGGTAAATCCATAAGGAAGAAAATATATACTGCAGGATTTAGACCTAACCTGCAGATCCTATGCTTACAAAAACCACCTGCCTATATTGAAGAAAAAGCATTTCTATGTTAGATACTTGGAATAGCATTGGTTAATATTGATTTTGGATCTGGACAAGTAAGATGCCCCTTCTCAAAGTAGGATTTGTGCTTTTCTTACAAATGTTTTACGGCTCTCCTAAATTAAAAGAGGACGTTTTATGAAAGCAGGTGTTACATGTTACACCAAAGTACCTGAGAAGTGCATTCAGTGAAATTGCTGTTCTGGATTCAGCTGTTCCAGCTCTAAAAAATAGTACAGATTTCCAGTTACAGATGATCTTTTTGCCTGTCTGATATTAAAATCTGCATTCTTCGTACTTAAAGTTTACATATACAAACATAAAGTCTTAAAAATGTAAATCTTCTTTCCCAACTAGACCATTTTGCAACAGAGAGAGTAGGTTAATAGAATGGATGCTTGCCATAAATTAATGAAATTTTAATGAATAAAAATCAGTGATATGAAGTAATTTATTTACCATGCACTGAAAAACAAACATAGAAGAAAGTAAATAATATTTTGCTCTAAATCTTATAGTAAATAATTTTTCAAGCTAGGAGGCAGCAATTTGTTAATGTTAGATACTATTTCTGCATCTATTTTGGTGATTTTTTTCCCTCTGTATGAATCACTTAGGGCAAGTAACTTCCATTATAGAAAGCTGCAAACTCAAGCTGCAGGTGAGTAATATAAAACTCACAGTGCAAAAACTTCACAAGAACATAAGAAAAAAACATTTTGAATCAATCTGGAGGATGAAAATATATCCAAGTAGAAGACCTGCAAGCATTTATCTAAAGAGTGATTAAATGAATACTATCAGAATATACTGTGTTGTATTGCTTTTGATATCTTCATTTAAAAGTAGATTTTGAGTTTTACTTCATCACTAATGTATATTCATTACAATAAGTGTTGGAATAATCTCATAACGACATATGTAACTGGGATATTATACTTCTAGTTGAAAAAAGTCTTCACATATTCCCCAATAACTTTTTTGTTCATTAGAGAAACTTGTTAAACCCTCAACATTAATTATCTTCTGCTTTTTCTTTCCTAAGCCTAACAGTGATTTTGCTCAATATTTACAAATCAATTACTGCTCCTACTGGACATTTGTGTGGAGTGATACAGGGACGAAGACAAGAAGAAAAAAAGATAAAATTATTTATTATTATTTATTGCAACTAAAAAGAAATGTAGAATCATAACAAATGAAGTTAACTGAGTAAAATCATATTGTATCTTTAAATGGTCTCAAATAATGTTGTACTTGCCTCTTCAGAACCAACAGGGATTTTTCCCTCTTTCAGTGAGAGAAATAAGTTAACTCAAAGGAAAAGCAAATAAAATAAATTAATGATAAAATATAACCCATGGGGGAACATTTTCTGTCAGATGAACTGATATAAAATCGTTATCTCATTAGCTTCTTTCTTTACACCATATTTATCTTGGGATAGTTAGAGCAATATTTAGCCCATAAGACCTGTTACAGCAATATAGCTCAATTGATTGAAATGAGAATAATCTATCATGCTAGCATAAATTAGATCTGGTATATAGTCTTCGTTTTCAGTCTTCTGTAGATACTTCTCACAAGGCTAAAGAGTCTAGAAAGAAAGATATTTAGGTGTGTTTTGTAGTTTCTGAAAAAAATTCAGTTAAACCAACCCAAAGAGTTTTACGTGCAGTCATCTGGTCATGACTATCATATCAGGGAGCCACCACCTCAGTTTAAAATTCATTCATTATTTATAAAACTGTTACCTTGCTTTCTTCTGTTCACTGGGTGAGGAAGCTAATCAAAATCTCACAGCTTTTGCCACCACTCAGGGACTCCTGGATAGAAAGTAATTTGAAGCTTTGGAATGTTAGAAGCCAAAATTTGAATAGCTCAGATATCCTTTTACGAAGGATGGAACCTATCTCCCTCTGAATCACATGGTTTATTATATATATGAAAGCTCAAATCTTCAGTTTATTCAGACAACCAAATCATTAATGTGAAAGTTCAAAAAAGTAAAAGCATCAGCTAACTTCAGAAAGTATTTTTCTTCAGGAGGAACTTTCAACATGATGTGCCTCTAATGACTGTGAATAAATTTTAATCAGGAAAGCTCTCCTTATAAATCTCAATTAGATGGCTTCTATGATTGAGGACTGCTCATACAAGTATCTACCATGCTCCAAATCATGGCGTGGAATTTGAAGTGTAGAATAAATGCGTATTCTTCACTAAGTGTTCAGCATGTGTATTCTAACATTTTATTCTTGATCTTGCTTTTAAATAAATAAAATTTAAACCTGGAGAAGGACTTTTAATTTTACATCCTGGCCTAGTCAGTCCATCAGTCACCAGGAACAATTTGCATATTATATGCCTGCTTGAATAAGCTACTCATGTTATTTTTTCATGGGCATTTTGGCCAAGTAAGAATGACAAGCTGCAGTGAAAGTAAAGAAAAGAATAGCTGAAAGTGAAGATTTTTGTTTACCATTTCCTGGGGAGGCCAGTAGGCCTGCCGACTGGAATTCTGAGAGAGCCTACTGGTGACATGGCCCCTAGGGGGCCAGTTAGGGGCCAGTTAGGGTGACCCACAGTTCTTCCACCAAGACTCCCCAAGGCGTTACCTACATATGTAAATCCCACAACCTCAGTTGGCCTGTAGGCCTTCCAGCCCCTTTTACCCTTATATGGAATTTCTCTAGAATGTTCTCCTCAATTCGATGCCCCATTGGCCCCTTCTCCTTGGTCCCTCCTCTTGTCCCCCCTTGTTGGTTCCCCAACCTGTCCATCCTCATTGTACCACCACAACCCCTTCCCTATTGGTTGTTGCAAGTTCCACCCTTCCAATACATAATGGTGGTGCTCCCCTTTGTTCTCATCCTCATCCCCAGACCCTCCTGGTTCCTCGAATCCATACAAAGACCCCTCTCTCCTCCTTGCTGTTACGCGCCTGCTGCTTTGCCCTGCTGGTGTGTGTGTGTCTCAAAGTGTGCTGTGAGAGTGTGTGGCTCGCTGACTGTCCTGCTGCCCTAGGCTGCGGAGACACTTTTGGATTGTCTCAGCTCTGCCCAGTTGGATGACACCAGGGCTTCGCAACAAGTGGTACCCAACGTGGGGCTCGAACCCATGTCCCTGAGATTGAGAGTCTCATGTTCTGCTCTGTGACAATTTCCTTCACTGCAGAACTGAAAGTATACTACTGAATAGAAAGTACCCAATGCATTCAGACACTGAAAACTGTGGTGCTGTAGAATAGAATAGAATGGAATTTCTGTGTGAGATTTTAAAAAATGTTAAAAAGGACTGAAATTTATGAAGAATTAAGTGACTTATTCCCCTACACTGCTTCACAAATAATTTGCCTTAAGGCAAATATCCAGTTTGAAATCATATTGAGGACTTGCATTACAGTTTCCTCAGCAGCCATCTACAATGAAAAAGTTAGTCTGAGATGGTTGCAAAAGTTGGATAGATCAAAATATTTCTGGTATCACTACTACATAATTTTAACAATAGCTCAGACAAATTATAGTGTGCTATTAAAAGTTCTTCACCGTCTTCCCTTCTACTATTCCACTGTGCTGCAAGTAGTATTAACATTACAATGATATTAGTATAACCCTCTCAGTGTATTTAATACAGAGGAATAACACTTAATAGAACTTAACTTACAACTTTGAAGTTATACTTAGCCATTTAGCAAAAGAACAACACGTAGCAGCATTTAAGTAAGGTGAAGTCTTAAATAACAAACTTAGAGGCCTTAGAGTACTTAGACATCTAAGGTACTTAAACATCTAAGGAGGCAGCATTTCTCCCAGATTTGCTGTAGCATATGGCCAGGTGCATGCACAGAGACAAAAAGAGCCAGTGTAAGAAAGGTACCTGTGAAAAATTCCCCTTAAGGTCAGTGAAATACTCACTTTGGATGACTTTGTATCTCCAAACAGGCAAAGGGTTGGGCCTTGGGGAGTGAGGGTATCAGCCCAGGACTTGTTGTTGTTGGGTGACCCTGTAATTATAGTAAATATGAGAGTTTGCTGGCTCTGAGAGGTGTTCCCTTCAGAGGAGCTTGCTGGTTGCAGCCCACTGAGGTCCAGGAAAACTCCAAGGCCCCCATTTTGGACTGCTGTTTATCGGGACACAAGAGAGGCTTTAGTTACAACATTCTTTCATCCTGGCCACATTTGGGTTGCCATTTTCATTGAAAGAGTGAGAACACGAATGCTATGTCATTTAGGCAAGGAAAATATTTTCCAAAGCTGTTCACAGGGAGAACAGGAGCTCCTGGGACAGCAGTTCCTGGGAGCAGACAGTGTTTCTGATAAGCTCTGGAAGATCTGAGCCCAGGTACTGATTGTCAAGACCAAGGCCTAAGGAGCATTTCTCAGATCCCAGATGTGACCCAGAAAGAGTGACCAGGGGAGGAATGCACGGCCATGGATCTTTTAATATTATTTATTAATGGGTTTAACCAAAACACTTACTGCTCCCTTATTTCCTTATTTGTCTGTTTATTTATTAAAATCCCTGAGTGTGAAAAAAAATACATTTAGCAACATGACTTTTGAATGCAGAATTGCTTGTGACTTGAGCATATAATTATCTCCTACTGCTGTAAGCTCACCAGGTACACTTGTTTTCTTCAAATACCTGGTAAAGCACTGACATGTGTTTTCTTAGCTGAGTATTTGTTTTTTACAGTCAGATCTATCAATGGTCAGTCATTTCAGCATGACTGGCAGCACTGCAATTAGGGATTATTGTCTCTTGAGATTATTGTGCTTCCTGAGTCTCAATGTCTTCTACACAGAAATGTATTACTTGTGGTATCTGTTGTCCCATTCCTTCCTTTTTATTTCCTTTTCTTTTTGTCTCTTGACTGTCTTTCTTTGGAGCTGTTTCCATACCATGTATCACCATGATGTCTGTGACCTTTCCTGACATTAATGCATTTTCACTTTCTGTAAGACTTTCCTGAGCACAGTGAGTCATGTAATGTCCTGGTAGTGGCCATATAAGGGAGGGAGGAGGGTACTAAAGTCATCGTGTAAATCCTGAGTTTGCCCCACTGAAACAGGACAGATTGAAATTCCAGTGTGGTGAATGTTCCTTATATCTCTATGTAGTTGGAGTTCATGTCTATGTGCCAAATTGCTGAAGTATTAAAAAATCCTCACTTTTTGGACAGATCTTGTTTTGAATGGTTATTTCTTTTTTTGTTGTTTGTTTGTTTGTTTGTTTGCTTTCCAGGAGTTTATTTCCAATTCCTTCTTCCTTATTTTTAACCAGAAGTATCCTAACTAATCATTTTGCAACAGAGAGAATTTACTGTGTAAGATGACAGTTCTCACAGCTCGGCATAAAACTTGTGAGATTCAGAAAAAATGTTTTCTTTGCATATCTTTCCTTTTATTCCAGATGATTTTTCCAACCCGTATATGAATTGTTTTCAAAACAAGACTCTCATGTTTTATTTTCTGGCTGGAAAAGAAAGCTTTAGAGACATACCCTGAAAGCAAACATATAGAATTTTTTAAAGTCAGACTCGTAGTCTGTATGTCAGAAAATTTGTTTTGTTTTGTTTTGTTTTCTATGCTTTTAAGTCTCACATGGAAATAAAGTGACCCAAATCTTCTGGAGGAGAATTGAAGGCAACACACAGGAAAAAAAAATCCAGTTTATATAGCAGTGTAATTGTTTCCTACCCTTCTGTGATTGCTTTGAGGGAGCTAGAGGCTTGAATTTTCAAGTCTTAGGTAAATCTCATGTTACATCTTCAGCACAGTATCAGCTCTCCTGTCAGTCACTAACATTCACCCAGAATGTGCTACCGGTAAATTAAGGTTGTGAGAACAGGTTAGGTGTAATGAGAGTTATTGCTATTAGTGAGCCAATTAAATATAATGATTCCATAGGCATTTTATGGGTTTTCTTTGCATTTAATCTTTCTAATACAATTATGTTCTTCAATTTTAGGACGCTGCCACTTGTGGCAATAGATTTGACCAAAGAAACTTGAATAAAAGAGAATGGCACCCTTTGGGATACCTTGACATATTAGAATAATTTTTCTGCTTGTAACATTTTATGTTCTAATACCCAGACACTACTTTCTTCAGAGTATAACATTTTTAAAAATAATTTAATTATGTATCTTTGTTTACATACTGCCAAATTAATTTTAGGGAGCAAATGTTACAAAACAGGAAATTAAGATAGATCTTGTCTTAAAATGCTAACATTTAATTGACTAGAAGTTTTGGATACTTTTGAGAAATAAGCATCTACTTTGGCTTGCCAAGGCTGCTCTTTTTTTTTTTAGTGAAATGGGAAATATGGTCAAGCTGCCAGTGGATTTCACAAGTTATGAGTAGAGAGGACCACGTACTTCTCTTTGAGTTTGTTTTGAAAGTAAACATCTTTTTTGTGTCTTGTCAGATGCAACTGGCCCTCACCATGGCTGATATAGCCCTCTGACTTACATGGAAATGAGATGTACATGGAAGCACTGTGGGGCAATATCCTCCAGAAGAGCAATAAAGAAATGGAATTTAATGATAGAATGTGCTTATTTTATCCTGTTACCAGAATTCAGAATGTTCCAAATCACAAGCAGAGGTACAATCCCTGCCCAGCTGACACTTAATTGGAGAGGGTTTAAAGGAAATTCAGGAGCAAGTGAAAGAGGCACAATAAATAAGCCTAGAAAAGTCCTCACTGAGGTATAATGCTTGGGAGAAATGTTTTGTACTTTCTGTGTGTCGTGATGTCCAGACTGGTGCAAAATTTTTTGCACTATTCTCTAGAAAAAACTGCTATTCCAAGCTCACAGAAACAGGGAAATATAGGCCAGAAAGTTACAAAGTCCTTGACCAGGTATTGGACATTTTACTGTTTTTCCATGAGCAACAAGTACATAGTCTTCTTCTGTTAGTGTTATATCAACAATGAATAATTCATGTTCTTATTTTCTATAATATTTTTTACTTAAACCTCCACTGCATTGTGCTGCCCCTTCATGTCATTATAAAAGCAGGATAGAGATTTCAATGAGATTTATAAATTTCAGGTGTGAGTGCATCCATTCTTCCCAGGATAAGATCTTCTCCTGAATTTGCCTTAAACGTATATATCAGGATATCTCTATTGTTAAGAAACATGAGTGAAAACACTGTTTTGGCTAAAAGTATTTGCACTGAACAAAACAGAGACAATCAGCTTTGTTGAGACTTAGGAACTTGCTCATCTGGTAAGAACAATCCTGTCATTTGGCTTTGTCACAGGACCAATGTCAGAAGCTACTAAAGAGGAAAAGCACATAGAGCATTCAGAATTAATACCTTAAATTCATTATAAAATTATTGGGTATGTGTACCCTTGACTTTCTTTAATTTTCTGTTTCAATGATGATAGGTACATTTTTCAAAATTCATGCAATACTCTTCTTTGTTAGATTTTATGCTTTGAATATCCTTTCATAATTGGCAGTGTTATAAGAAAAGTTCTTAAGTGGGTATGGCACTGTATTTATTAAAAAAATGCAAAGTCATGAGTTTAGACATTCAAATATACCTTTGAAAGCTTATTTCTTTCATGCAACAATATCAGCTTTGCTGGAATATTGATGTGCTCTGCATTTTAAATGTTTCGATCCTAGTTTCAGAGGTATACTTCTTATCTTAAAATTAAAGAAAAAGAATTCACAGATTCCTGAGATGCCTGTCAAAAACAGGTTGAGTAACAAAAAAGAAGAAGATTTACCAACTGGTTTGTGCAGCAATTCCTTTTGTGTTAGACTGATGAGATTTCTGAAGGAAGAAGGAGATGCGAAAAAGCCATGTGGGTCATTGGGATAATTTAGAATTATTGGTTCAACAATATTTTACACCCTGTTAGAATGTGATTATACAGATAACACTCTATATCTTACCTCCCAAAATGCCATTCTGGCATCAACAGCAAAGATTAATTATTATTTGAGGAAATGAAATATTTCGGGAATTCTTTGTGCATAAACACCAGACATATTCTTTTTTCCAAGAAAGGTTGGGATATGAAAATACCAGAATTTCCAAGAATATGAGTCTCTTTCTTCTATTCTCTAAAAAGCCCAAATCTCATGGGTTTTTTGCAATATGCAGTGCTTTTATTATAATAGTTTATAGACCACTGAAGGGAAATGTTACACTACAGAAGTTCTTTTGAAAACTACAAGTACCTAGTTCTTTAGAACACAAAATTAAAACATATTAATTAAGAATAGGCCTATTCTTTTTTACATAGAGGAAAATATATGCACTGATGACCACTATTAAGGAATGAGCTCAAAGTTTTCTCTGATAAAGAGTATGTTTTTAAAGTGTCTTAAAGAATTTGTTCATATCTTTCTTCCAGTCAGATAAACCATCATATTTTAGACTGCTAAATAAATAATATAGCCATGAAACTACATAAAAAAAAATCTTTAAGGAGAAACTCTTGTACTAATAATATATATTATATATATTGTAATATAACTGAGATGAAAAAAGAAATCCCACAATCATCATGATAACTCTCAGCAGATCATAAGCTATATTTTTAGAAATTATTATGCAATAACATATAAACTACAGTTAATATTTCAGAAAATATGTGCTTGTGTTAAATCTGGAAATATATAATAACTATCTTTCACCTATGTTTTGCAACTAAAACAAAGTGTAGACCTCAACTGGGTAGTTGCATCTAAAAATGGAAGTGATTGATGTTTATTATTATTTTGAGAGCAGACTCCTTTATAGTAATGAACTCTGTAGTTTATAACCACTTCTTAATCTTTCACACTCCCAATTGAAAGGTGGAAATAAAATTCTCCTTAAAACTTTACTTTGCTTAAGTGAAACTTAAATATGCAAATGTTAATATAAAACTTATAGCTGAAGTCTGAGAAAGCTCAGGGGTGGTATGAATAGATAGCTACACTACTTACATTTCTTTGGTGTGCATAGATTTTTCTACCTCCTTTTGTTTAATAAAAAAAAGAGGCTATGGTATTATTTCATACAGAAGAAATAAGTAATTTCAGCTCAAGATGACAGACATGCAGAACCTGCTAGTTTACATTCACTGGTGCTTCTCATGACTTTTATTACCCTGACCTGCAAAGACTCCATTTGTAGGTCTTTTCTCATATTTCACTTTGTATTTAGAAGAAAATCAAAGAAAATTATAGTGGAATCCATAGAGGTGGATCCTCCACCCTGATGACTTGAATTTATTCAAGTGTAATTTTGTAGACAGTGTTATGGCAGGACAGGGAGTCAGGTTCACTGATCTCTATTTGGTTTCCATTAGAAACCATAAATCTTTCCTCAGTGCTAGAAAATCAGCCTAGGTATCTCCACATTCAGTTGCATTCCACTATCACATTTGCAAGTCAGAAAAGCTCTCTGAAATGAATGATGAATGAATTGTTTTCTGTCAATCACATGATAAGCTGGCTGTGAAACCCAATATGTGTGTATTTATATCTCAGCCCTTCACAGCTGACTTCCATAAAATGTAGGAAAAATAAAGAACCCAAGGATTTTTTATAATCTATGGGGCACCCAAAGGAATGAAGTTATTCTAAAATGTTTCTATTTAAAAACATCCATTTATTTAAGAAGGTAATCATTGTCTTAGCATCAATACTGAAGAAGCCTTTAGAGATTTTGCCCCAGTGATTTCACAGCAGAGTGGGAACAGATGTGGGAACAGAGCAAGGCTTTTCCATGTAACCTTCATCTCAGGAGTTCAGCTGTCTGTGCTCCAAGGCCCTTTTTGTTAAAGCATGGCCGTATGTCTGTGGCTCACTTTTGTTGTAAAAATTGTTTATTGGAATAAAATCTATAAGAGTACATAAGCTATACCATGCAGTATAAGAAAAGTAAAAACACAGACATGCAATTGCTAAGTTGGGAATTGTTAGCAGATGGATGCACAAGGTAAACACTGGCATAAGAAGAAGAAAACTCCTAAGAAGAAAAACAGTGAATCAAAAAAGAGCAAGACAGCAACATGAAAGATCAATCCAGTACAAGGAAAATCAACTCTTCCTATCCTGAATGACAGCTGACAACCCTACCTAGCCTCATCACCTGTCTCACTGGGAACGTGGAGCTTATTAATGTCTTCCCTACTGACACGCTGAAGTTTCAGCAAGCTACTGTGTTTACCAAAAACACCTGCTCTGTTCACTTGAGTTATTTAGATCCTGCTTGTAGTGTCTCTCCACTAGTGATAGAAGACCCATAACTAAAATGACCTGTGAGGGTGGACCAAAAAGGACTAAGAATTCCCTCAATATGTGTTCTCTTGGGAAATAGTGAGAGAGGGAGAAGGAGGTGGGCAAATTTATTACAAGCTTTAAAGCCTGGCCTGGGTAAGTGGTATAAATAAAACTCTAGAAGCTGACTGTAAAATGTCCTGCTGCTGCATATTTTTGGTTTTCATGCAGCTTCCCCTTCTGTATTGCCTGGATGATAGGAAAAGAACTCACTGCTTTAAGGATGTCTTAGTACCACGTTTGTTCAATTTTGTATGTGAGTCTTTTTGTTATTTTTTCTTCCAGACCTTTCTCATTTTTGTTCCTTTGTTCACAAATTGCCTTTAACTCTCTCTGAACAAAGTAAGTGTTCGAAGTTTTTCTCTCACTCCCCTCCCTCTGTCATGTAGTCAAACATTTTTTGTGTGGCTTTGTTCATAGCAGGGTTTCACAAAATTATTCAAAATTGATGATAGTTTTAAGAAGGCTTGAATGCACTCTGCCTTTAGCTTCCTTTGTCTGTGTGAAGTCTTGTGCAAGTACTATCACTTCCTTTAATCATTTCATTAGGAATACACTCAGTATAAGATAAAATTTTATCCATTAACAATAATGAATGATTTTTTCTCCTGTATTTCAGTGTTATAGATTATAGTTTGTATTCTTTTGGTTGAACATTTCAAGTATTTAATTTTTAGTTATTTTTTTGAAATGAAAATATTTATTTTATTAGATTTCTTGGTTTGTTCTAAAGTTGAGACTTGCAGCACAATTATCTTTTTAAGTTCAGTAGTTTTCATGCACTAATAAATAATCACAAAGCCATGTGCTTTTAAAAGTCACGTTTTATAAAAAACAATACACATAACCAGGGAGTCATATCCAGCAGGAATTTTAAATTTTCTTTTCCTAATCTCGCAACAAACCAATTTATAATGTCCACATGTGGAGATTTGGTTTTTTCTTTCAGAAGATATTTGAAAACTATTACATTATTATGTATCCCTGTCAAATTGCTGTTATAATCTATTACCTCAGACTTCATCACTTCAGATGTTTTATTCCTGATTATTTTAGCCTTTCTCTAAGACAGTTGACATCTATAAAGTCTGACTCTTTAAAAAAAGAAATTAATACAAAACTCCAATTACATCATTCAAATAACATACAATAATTTTTAACGGAATAATTACAATGATGCTGCTCCATACCAATTGATATAATCCAGATTTCCCAAAACAGTACTTCAGAAAAAAATTGCTTTAATAGCAAAAATAAAGGCTAAGTTGTAAGTGCACACATTTCCTTTTTACCTTTTATGTGTCATGTATCATTAAGAGCATGCTCAGTTCAGACAGCACAAAAACATCTTTTGTTTTGCAGGAGGAATTTTTAATGTTAATCAAAGAATAACCCTGACTTATAAAAAAAAAGAAGTCTACAATTTATCTGCATTACAAATTTCTCATTTATTTATAATCTTTCCAGGTGTAACAGTTGGAAAGAACCCAACATCCCATTCTCATGGCATGAGAATCTTTTTTAGGGTCTTATTTGACTTAAGCTACTGGTGTTCCATTTCTCTGGCACGAATGTGCTTGGAGAGCTCAAAGAGAAGGTATCACACTGGGGGCCACAGCCAAACTTAGGTGGAGGCCAAATCCCCTGGGGTCGGGAGGTCCTTTGTGAAGAGCTCAGTTTCCTTTGCATTGAGGTATTTATGCTGCAGCTTTAGAGACTGGAAGTGTTTTTGGTTTTTTTTAGCATGTTGACTTTAAATTCTGCTTCAGTGCTGTGACCTACCTTCCACCCAGCTCCTAAATGCAAATGATTGCATATTTCCTAAAACTATGCTTCTTAAAGTATTTTTTTTTCATTGCTCTTGCCTTTACATCCATTATTAGCTATAAATTTTAGCGTTTGTTTTTTGTTCTTTTTCCTTCTCAAAATACTCTAATAATTAGATTGTCAAATCACAAGCAAATGCTACTGCATCTTATAATCTATCACCTGAAAATTTGGAATTTGCACGTGTGGGCATTTTAGAAAATGGAACAACTTTTTTCATGTTGACAGAAGTGAAACTAAAAGGAGGCCTAACCATGGATGATAGGAATTTGTTAAAATCAAACATAATTGCTAATTTCATTAGACAATTATTTTAAAAATTCACAAGAATAATAAAAACCAATTTACCTAAGTTCTTATTTTAGATGAAGAAAAATTAATGGGGCAATTCATGGAAAACAGGACAGGAGATAATATGACTCCAGACCCTTTTATTCAGATTAAAATAACTTTACAAAGAAGACGTGCAAGACCACATCTAGTCAAATGCAAAAATTATGTTCTAAATGACCCACATGAGGGATCACTACACTGTTTTTCCATTTTGGAGCAAGATCTTATTTTCCATATTTATGTCGATACCTAACCATCCACATTTTGTTTGCTTTGTTTTGTAGAACAAATCAAAGGGTGCTAACTTGGTTAGGTCTGAATAGAACTAACTGAAACTAACGAGTGCACCATAAGGCAACTGGCCTGAATAGCTGGAAAAAAACCCCAATTATCACTAATATATTTCAGGTCACAATAAGAAAATGTGTCCTTGCTTATCTCTTATCTTCTCCCTATTCCCCCTGATGGGAAGTACCTGCAGCAGGAAAAATGGCAGGTACCTTGGAAGTCACCATCACCACTCTGCCTTTCAGATACATTTGTTGAGGCAAATATCACAGCCTACCCAAAGATTTTTTTCAGCCACCTGGTGAAAGTCTTTGTTTCTTCTTTCCCTATAGCTGCTTATCAGTGTATTTTGTTATCTTGACTTGGGAAGAAGTAAAATAGAACTTGATGATGGCTGGTTCATTTATTCTCTTTGCAGTTCTCTTTCCTCTCTTCTTCTCTGGTGAGACAGAACATAATTGAAAAGTTTAAAAATTTTACAATTATTTGAAGTAGCCTCCTTTATTAAAAAAAAAAAAATCCAAACCTCAAACCAAACAAAAAATCCTTCAATTTACTGATCTTAATTTACAGTGTCACTGTTTTCAATGCTTACAGCTAATATGGAAAACTCTTGCTTTTGGATAATACTGATTGAATAAGTCATGCATTTCAGTAAGCGTTAACATGCAAAACAATTTGAACCCTGAAGAGTGTGCAAATGGGTAAATGATGACCTGTCAAGGTGCTCAGGAGCTGTCTTTACCCTTATCATATTCCTCCAGCCACTCTGTTTCTGCTGTATGATTTAATTGATTTTGTCTATAATCTCTTTTACAGCTCTGTAAATATATATATTTTTAAAAATAGTAAGTAATTCACAGATAAGTCTAGATAGAAACATGTCTGTTAGATGCAAATAAGAAAGAAAACTTGGTCATTTTGGTCTTATCTGGAATCTTAAGGAAAACTAGTGAATGTATTGATAACAAATAGTAAAACTTCATTTATCATTTAAGACAATAAATCCCTCAAAAAGCCAATAAGCAAATAGGATAAAAAAAATAAACAAGAAGCAAAACAAAAAAGCAAAGCAAAAAGCTAATTAATCAAACCACTCCTTTTAGGAAATAACGGTGAAGTAATGAGATATATGCTAGGCTGTAAGTACTAAGAATATGTATTTTTTACTCATGCAAACATTTTTTGATCTTCCAAAGAGCATAATTTAAATCCTTCTCAATTAGTGAGTAGATTGTTGACTCTTTTAATACAGAAATGTTTCATATTTTAGCAAGCAGAAACAACCAAAAAAAAAGACAGCATTATACAAAACTTCTAAAAAGTCTGGCCATCTTTCTGATACTATGCATTAATTTCAAAGCCATCATTTAATGCTTCAAAGGAGGATGCATCCTTGTTAAAAATGCATATTTTCAAATTCATAGATTTTATTGGCGTGATAATAAGTAAAAATGTTACTGAAGTGCAAAAAAAAGAGTGAGATCCTGTAGGTGTCTGTTGGATTTGGTAAAATCCAGGTAGAGAAGGACAGAATATTTGCATGTACTGACATTGTCTGATTTCAGTAGGATAATCAAGTAATTAATGGTCAATTTTGTGATACATTTGGCTGCTAATTACAAGCTAAAATACTCCCAAATGCAGCCGCATACAGTATAGGAAAAAAATATTTTCCTACCCTTTGTGACTTTTCAAAATTCTAAAGTTTTCCTATTACACAGATGAATAAAGCCAAAGATTTTGAAAGTATTGTGGGGTGTTGTTTGGGTTTTTGATGGTGGGGTTTTTTTTTGGTTGGTTGTTTATTTCTTTATTTGGATTTTTTTTGTTTTGTTTCCTTGTTTCTTTGGTTTGTTTTGTTAATATTTCAATTTTCTAAAAGACAAAAATGCAAGGCAGAGATTAGATATCACTTCACAACTGCTAGCTGAAAAATGACTCTTTTACTCAAAATAATGCAGAGCAGTAGAAAATTAAGTATTATGAACATGTTGGTGCAGGTCTTGAATAACTGGCAAAAATGTAGAAAAACAAAAGGGGGGACAAAAATTAACTGAGTTTTCTTTGTTATTTTTATGTTTTCTGTGGTTTTTCTGAAAACAATGACTGTTGATCTGATCAATCAATTATTTTCCTTCACATCTTGTTGTGGAAATTATAACAATCTAGGTTTGTTATTATGGTTTCACTAAGGTGTCCTTGCGTAGAATTGAATATCTATCATGATCCCAAACCATTTTTAGGAGGCTTGGACACGTAGGTTTTGAGGATCTCAATTTCAGTATTTACAGAGGATAACAAAAATTAGTTTCCCACCAAAAGGGAAAAAAAATCCTATCTACAATCTCCAGAGTATTTGTTTGCTGTGGGCAGTTTTCTTATTGCAAAACTAATTTCCATAGTTTTTTAGAGAACAAGATGAGATAAAGGAAAAAAAAATCTGAAAAGCATTGTGAAAGTTCTTATCTATAAAACACATCTGAAGAAATTCCTAAAAAATCTGGAAGAGATTCAGCAAGAGAACACATATTCTTCTACTCTTTTGATTTTCTGTTTCCTTGAATATGTCTTTTGGGGGGATAGTCTTTCATTTTCTTTACGTCACCTATTTTCATAGCCTTTAATGTACCAGATCTTTCTGCTACTGCAGTTGAGTTACAATGATTCATTCCTCCTCTGTTTGGAATGCAGGATATGATACCAAATTTATATTTTTTGAAAACATTAACTTAGACAATTTACAGCTAATTGAAATATCTCTAAATGCAACTTTTATGTTCTTTTGTAGTCTTTTTGCTTCATAGACCTTTTTTGGGGGTGTTCCCCTTTCCTTTCAACTTTTTTTTTCCTTTGGTTAGGGAGAGAGAAAGGCCAAGGATAACCATAAACACAATTCAACAGCTGGTAGAAACAAATTCATAGCAACACTGAGACTGTAGATAGGTGAGTATTAATCAATAGACCATGACTAGAGGGTTGAGTCTGGTATTACATGAATGAAGTCAATCCATATTATGCATGGAACCCAACATTCTGACTCCAAGGGTGCTGAGAAAACTTGATGTCCTTGAAAAAGGAAAGAAGGCAAAAATGAAAAATCCTGCTGAAAGAAAAAAATCAAATAGATGTAAAGATAATTTTATTTTCTTTCCACTAAGGTTTTGTCCAGAAGCATAGGGCAGATTCTGTATTGAGAGTGAAGTGCAAAAGAAACCTTCAGACTGAATTTCAGAACTCCATGAAAGATGAAAGTGATTGCGGCCGTTGGCGAGGGCCGGACAGCTGACTGAAGGGACGGTCGGCAGCTTGGCGGCTTGTTCTGAGAGTTTCCTTTTTGTTAAGTCAACTTCAGCTAGGGACTTCTTTTCCCTTTGCCGCGAGCTGGGCTTCCCTGGGATGGTGGCCACTGTCCTAAAAGCCGGAGAGCTGCTGAGAGAGAGAGAGTTCCCTTGCCCAGAGCCCAAATCAGACACAAGACATGAGGGTCTGCTCTGCTTGGGCTCAGGGGTAAAAGACCCCGGAATGGCCCAACATTCAGACTTTTATTCTGAGGGTTACAACTTATCTCATAACGGTACAGGGGAGGAAACGGGGAAGGGTTGGAAGGTCAGGGTCCAGTCGGGAAGGAGGAAGGGAGGAAAGAGTGAGACACAAGATACTATTGTTAACTGAGGGGTAGGAGGGGGGAGTTCGACTCCCTTTCCAAGGCCAAACTTAACTCTACCTTCAAAGGGGCCTCACTTTCTAGGCCCCCAGAAATTCTTCAGGAGATATGTCATTCTCTGAGCTTGAACCACCGCTACAAGTGATGGCAAAATATGGGCAATTTTGAACAATCCTATTTGTTTCCACAGAAGATCAAAATGAAATAAATTTATTGTTGGTTACTGTTATCTTTCTATTTATCTTAGGTACATCTACCATTAAAGGAAATTACGAAGATAGAGAAAGGCAGCACTGGTCTCAGGAGAGATACGCAGTGTGGGTACAGTAAAGTACACCATGAAACTAATTAGAGTTTCTGAGAAGCCTGAGAAACTGGGAGCCCAGAGAAAACAACACCCTAGAATGGCTCATCTTCCTTTATTGCTGACTTTATTGCTGACAAAGGTACATCTTTGCTGAGCAGAGATACTCCATTCCACAATGTTAGCCTTTCATTCCTCATTCATCTAGATAGCACACATGTAAGCTGCCATACAGTAAATGTAAATATAAAATAATTTGCAAACAATTTATCTATATGTTGGCATTTCCATGCCTGATTCTCTGCAAACTCTGATTACTAATAGCTAATTTAATGATTCCAGTAGTGCACGTTATTGATCAATGTGGCAATTATTTGGAAAACATTAGGTATGTTTCTCATTGTGGTAGGATAAATTTATTACCAACAGAGGTCTACAGGGGAAGACAGAGAGTAAAAAGTGGATAGTTTGTCAAAGAAATCTTAGCATGTATTTCACAGCCTGAATGAAGACCATTTACTGCTTA
This sequence comes from Petroica traversi, assembly GCA_025920805.1. Lineage (NCBI taxonomy): Eukaryota > Metazoa > Chordata > Aves > Passeriformes > Petroicidae > Petroica > Petroica traversi. The sequence goes on from JAHLSL010012891.1 coordinate 53,923, forward strand.
CATAATCAAACCCCCCTTTTTTAAAGAAATTGTGAAGCCACGGGAGTTTAAGTAGTTACAGCAGGAATAAAGAGTCTTTAATAAATGAAATTCAATTGCAATACAAAGCAATACTGTATATTCAGTTAGCATTCAAAAATTAAACTGATAAATGTAACTTTTATTCAATATTATATTCTCCAGATTTAATTAAAAGTTAAATGTGAACTTTGAGCCTGAGTGAGTGAAAGAACTGCGAAAATTGACTTTGAGAATTTGATAAATGTGTGCTGTACTGCAACCTGTTAGTCCCGTAAATCTAATTATGGCAGAAGAGGAGATAGTCTGAATTTTTTGAGAACATATCTTACCTTGATAGAGTGGCACTCTCTCCCTCTCTCCTTTCTCCACTTACCTTCTACTCTGTCACATAGCAGGGAAATAATTTTAAAACTGAAAAATTTATAGCTCAGAACAATATTCATGGAACACAACATTACTGCATGAATGTGTGGTTAACCTTTGATATGTAGTCATAAAACAGAAAGCTGATATTATAGAGGATAAAGTTTGAGACTGATTAAACTCAGTGGCAAACCTTCTCTAGGTCTTGAAGAATCAAGGTTTTGACTGGTGAAATCTATTTGGCATTTTAAGGCCATGATAGAGATTTATAAAGTCAGAACCCTTGGCTCTCTCTTAGCATAAATCCAAAATATTGGGTGTGTAAGGTATAAATGAGTCCATTTGAAAATCCTTTCATATAAAATCATTTCAGACTCAAAAGGACATTGCAGCTTCAAAATGACAATATTGAACTATATATACCAAAGGTCTCTTTTTCAGTTAAGAAATTCACTAAAGGTAAAATTGCATCCATTCTAAACATGGTGTGGCATATGCCAACAAGCCAAAGCAAATTGTAAATTCTAGTCCCTGAAAAACAAAGGTAAGATTAAATTTACTTTAATAATCAGGCACTAGTGTGGCAGAAACTCTGTTTATATTTTGAATCCACTTGGAATACTAGTGGACACTTTGCAAAAAATACTCCAGAATTCCATTCCAGCCGATGCAGCTGCATGTGTCCTTTTAGGTCTTCAGTCTTTCAGCATGAACACCAGCATCATGTGTTGGCAGTAAATGTGATATCTATTTGACATGTCAGAGGAGGAAGACATAAAAGCAGTTTGCTAATACCAATATTTCCCCACATTAACTGCTACACTTTTCTGGAAGGGATATAGTGGGACAACCACTGGCCTGCTCTTTCACCTGTCCATCAGCTGATGGTCTTTTGATTTCAAACCACGTCATTTGTTTGTAAGTTTGAGCAAAATCTTAAAAAATAGCATTTTTTAAATGCAGTTGAGAAGAAGAAGTTACAGTACATTTACAAGGAAAAGATTGGAGATCAGCAATCTCAACCTTTTTATTACTCAAAATTAAAGTGATTGAGACCAGACATGACTGAAATACAGTGCACTTTGCATATTATTAATGTGTTTTAATGCTAGTCTGTGGTTTTAATGCTGGTGCAGACAGAGAGTGGCCAAATTAAAGATCACTTTCATCAGGTGGTAATGCCAAACAGTGACCAAAGAAAGGGAAGGGCTTAATATCAAAAATAAAAAGTGACTGCAGTGCAGGAATTGACTTCTGATACAACAAATTCATCTGTGGAAAAGAAAAGCCTCAGTATAATGCAAAAGAAAACTTCCATTTGTCAAAAAAGTAGGACTTGTTGTTTTTTTTGTTTGGTTGGGGGAACATCAGATCAGACCTGAAAGCCTGAGAGAGACAAGGCTTCCCCAGCTCCCTGGAGCCAGGTTCAAAAGGTAGCAAGGCTGAGACTCTTCCCAGGATACGTAATTGGAGGTTTGTGGAGCACAGTTATAAAGCACAGATTTATAGGTCTGGCCACACATACCAACACAACAAACTGAGCAATCAAAAAATGGAATTTATTGCATGAAACATATTGAGATGTCAATTTCCTTCTGGACCAACAACTGGAAACCAAATGAGATACTCCAGAACAACTACACTTAGGATAGTGACCCAAGCCTTTAGCTTCTGTGTGGAAACCTCATTTGAGGTGATCTCAATTTTCCTTTACACAGACACTTTTGAAATAGCTGAAGTATTATGTATTCAGTATTAATCCAGCTTCTCAGGTGAGGTTTGAATCAGTGCTATATTGCCCCAGCTGCTCTGTGATTGGTACTAGAATTCTTTTGAAGCTGAGGTCGTACCCACATAGACTGCTGGAAGGAAAGGACTGTAGTGCTGATATAACTAAACCCAAATGAAAAAATCACAGCTATTTTGAAATCATCGATTTGGAAATAGAAGAGATATTGGGAGAGGATGTTTTCTTTCTTCTTCTACATGAGAATTGCAAGAAAGCTGGATTTAGGAGAGAAGAAACTGAGTAGAGTGAATCCTTCTTTCAAACCCCATCTCATACGAAATTTCCTTGCGCATTCTCTTGGGGCTATTCTCTTCTCTCCATATACACCCTGTAATAATTCACCTCTTGTCTCCAAAATTAAAATGTCTCCTTTCCTTTTAATTTTGCTGTGAGCTTAAAATCTGTTAATGTTTAAGGGATAAAGGTGGTAGTGTTTACAAAGAGGAAAATGTCTGCTGCAAAGTGCAGTTGAACAGTGTGATATATTTATGCCAATTAATTAAGGATGATTATTAATGTTGGCCATGACTAAAGCAAATTCTATTAAAATTAACTGATTATTCATGAAAATATTGTTATATTTTTATGCTCAGCTCTAATATTGAGAATCTCATTAAGACAAATGTTTAAACTCGAAGGAAAATGCCAGACTGGTTGGATCAAATCCACTCCTGCAAAATCAGGATTTATTTTAATAGCTAAAGTCAAATAGATTATTTCCTTAACACACCCTTCTTCTTACATTTTGTCAAACCTCAAGTGTTTATAGTTCCTTTCCTACATTTTATTCCTCTCCTTTGGCAAATTTCAAAAGAGGAATTGCAAATACTAATTTTTCTTTTCTTCAACCATTAAGTACAAAACCTGTTGATAGGTTTAATAGGAATCCATGATACTGATCTCAGTTTCATCTGCCAATTATTCAGTATCTCTGATAAAGATTACTCAATCTTCCTGACTCTAACAGTCATCTGAGCTCTATTTCACCTTAGCTATTGTAATTTGCATTTCTATATAGGCATTCCCATTAGCCATCCTGCTTTTGCCACTGTGTTATAAAGTCCTCTTTATTGAAAACTGAGATGAAGCATTCAATTTTTGAGCCAGATCCATATTATTTCTAGGACAATACCCACTTTTAACACACTGCTACTCCACTTTTCTCCCTATTTACCAGAAAACCTTTCTCACTTGTTATAATTGCCTTTGCAGGGTTTATTTCTGCCTGACTTTTAACAATTCTGAATTTATGAATAAGAATTAAGTGAGTTCCACCCTTTCAACAGTCTTTTCTACCTACTGAGATGTAGTCCTGCCATTTATTTATCAGCAGTAACTTTTCTGTAATATACCTAGTTGACAATGACTCTTTTTGTTCCGTAACCTTAATTTTCCACTACATCTTGTTTATTAACCTCTCAATACCACACACTCCCCATTAGACAGCAGAAACTTACAGATCATATTTAACAGACGACAACTAGAAAATAGCATGGGAGTCACATGTACCCAGATATTGGGAACTGTGAACTTCTCTGTAGAATCAGTGTTATTTTCTATTCACACATGTTCTGCTGCAGCCTTTCTCCACTATCTCATTTTGGCTACATCTTGGATGTGCCCAATTACTGCTTAATTTTGCAGAATAAAATTTAAGTAGAATCATAGAATCATTAAGTTTGAAAAATAAACTTTAAGATCATTGAGTCCAACTTTCAATTAGCACCACTAAATCATGTCCTCAACTGCTAGTGCACACAATTTTGAACACTTCTGGAGACCACTTCCCTCGGCAATCTGATCCACTCTAATCTAAATCTCCCCTGGAAAAACTTGGGGCCATTTTCTCTTGTCCTGTCATATGTACATAAAATATAAATATAAATGGATAAAATAGACTACATTATACTGGAAACAATTCATGCAAAATTTCTAAAGCTGATATGTCAAAGAAGAAGTTGACAAGATGTACCACTTGCTCCTGAACACCACTGGCTGCAGAAAAGGGTAGTCAAAGGAGTTATACCTAGCACAGATTTAGAAAAAGAGGGCAGGCCAAGAGGATTCCAATTCTCTGAAGAGCTTGGGTCTCAGAGTGATGGGGACAACCTGTGGTCTAATCACTTTCATTCCCATATCAGATAAAGAACAGTTCCCAGTGTCTAAGGTCTAAAAGTATCTCTTATGCTGTTGTACAGCAGAAACAGCTTCAATACTGTCAGATCAGGCAGAGGAGCACAAAGCTTTGCAAAGGCTCCTGGCTGGCTGAAGTCAAGGACGCAATAGTGAGGGGCAGACACACGGTGCAACCTCCTTGAGGGAAGCTCTGAGCTGAAAATGGAAGCATGTAACTGGAGCTCTCTGAAGTACAGTTCTTCCTTTAGACTGCTCTCTTCAGAGTTACAAAACTCTCAGTCAATATCCCAAGGCTGGACATACTTGATACTTAAAAACTTCCCAGTCCTAGGCAATGGCTAGAACATACTGTTACACAGAAGCATGCTTTTATTTTCTTTAAAAAAACGTAAATGCACACCTCAATTCTGTTAATATTCATTTATACCAAACAGATGGTAGGTTCTTTATAATGAAGTTATCATAAGTAGATTATATATACTCTCTTTTCTCATGCCCTATACATTGAAGAAAAAGTATAAAATCTTTGATGTTTTGCTGCTAAAAGGGACAAAAATGTCTCAATATAACTGCCATTTCCCTAGTATAAATGTCAGACAAAACCCCCTCTGTTTCTTTTTCTTCTTCTTTTTCTAATAATAAACTGAGGAACTTTTAAAAAGAGCTGCATATTCATCATCACAAATGAAACTTCACTTTTTTCTGTCTGTGGAGGCAGTAATTATAGGTTTGCACTTCTAATTGAAGCATTGATGAACATGCCTCACACTGCAGCAAATATAAAGTAATTGTTAGGCTGGCTATATGGTTTTCTGGGGGAAAAAAAATCCTAACATAAAATTGAAAATATCAGCATGAATCCTGATAATGACTACCCCAATGTCTTATTTCCTAGTATCACTTACTTTCAGGAGAAATTAAACTAGTGGGAGCAGGATATCTTTTTAGAAAATGACTCCTGATTCTTCCTCAAATAACAATCACCTGATGCCAAGAGGTCAGATACAAACACTGGATTTGTAGGGCAGTATGGCCATCCTCAAAGCAAATCAAAGGGGGCAGAAGCAAATGTTTTCCTCTGTGGACAAAGGATCCCCAAAGAACCAACCAACCAACCAATCAACCAACCAAAAAAATATTTTTAAAAAGGAAAGCCATATAGAGCAGATTAATACCTTCTGTTAGAAGGATTAATCCAAGTCTGCCACTTACAGCACAGAATGGAAAAAAAACACTTTGAGTCATGGTTGGTTGCTCCTTATCCCCTCTTCTTGTTATTATAGAATTTCTTTGTACTTGTGCCGCAGTCTGAGGCCCTTGTTAGCATCAAACTCGAAGGTGACAACAACAGAGAGATGGCAAAACAAACCAACTCCCCTGTGGTTCTTTTGAAAGCAGCACTAGATGCACAATTCAACCAAACAACTGCTTTGCACAGCTTGAAAAGGGCATTAGAGGTTATTGGTCTCTGAAGTTATAATGTTGGGGGTCTGTCTACCCATATAACGTAATGAGATCATTCACAGCTGATCCAAACCATGACAGTTTACATCACGGGGAAAAAAAACCCAAACCTGTAGATTTGAATTTTGTTTATTATTGAGGAAAAGCTAGAAAATTAGGAGAAATTTACAGCTTGTTAGGCTTTTGTTTGCATTTCATCCAAAGAGTCTGGGTTGTGGATTTCCATCTCTGTTGTCACAATGACGTTTCAACCACTTAAAAATTGATTCAATTCAGGTCAGGAATAGAAAGTTTTTATTGGTCTGACTGTTGCTCAGTCGCAAACTTTGCTGAAAAGAAATGCAAAACTGAAGGAGTAACAGCCAGAGGGAGTTCTGATGTAAACTAATAAGAGTTAGATCTGAGAAAGTTCTTATTCCAGCTATTCAGCTTATGATTGTTGGTAGGGAAAAAACAAAAAAAGTTTAAAGTTATTGCAGAAGAAACCCACAAAAAATGTTTTATGATAAGACAAATTGAAAGTATTTGTAATTATGAGGGGGAAAAGATAGGTACTCTCTTCCTAATTTCTCCTTTTTTCAAAAATAGAACCTTATTTTAAAATACTCTTCATATAAAATTTAAAAAAGCAAAAGCATGGTTGTCTCAGATCCTGAATCTGACAGCCAATTCAGTGAAAAACAATCCAGCCAACCAAAAAAAAGCATGGAACAGGAAAATCCTCTCTTAAGGAAGATACAGGACTGAGAGATGTACCATTAAGAGTTTTAGAGTGTTCCTATTAAAGTCTCTTGTCTTACTGAAGGAAAACATTATAAAACTCTAGGTAGCACTTTAAACCACTTAGACTGAACCTCCTGTGCTCAGCTGCTTGGCATTTTGGAACTAGCAAATTAATGCCAATATTTAGCACAGGAACAGGTGGGAAAACTAATGACTAATTTCTTCTCTCTTCCAACTCAGCTACCACCACTGTCTTTTAAAAATACAATTCTTATCACTGCCTGCTGTTTCCATTTCTTGTCAATCTCATTGGTCTGACATGGGGCTGCAATAAACAAACAGCTGGATGCACCATTCTGCTGCAAGTGGAACAGCTTTGTTCCTACAGCAAGACAGCAAGAGCCTTGTCTTAATGTGCTCACATCGCCTCTCTTAGAAGGGTCAAAAAATCTGAACTCTTCTAACAGGGGAATCAACAGCACATGTGCTGCAAGTGACACTGGTTCGGTTTGACTGCTAAACTAAATAACCTTCATTAGAAAGGTACACTTTTACTATTTTTCAGGCATATGTGATAAAAGCAAAGGGAGACAGGACAGATCAAAAAATTTGGGCTTTCTATTCAGCAACTCAGCAATAAGGGTATTCATCTAAGTTCTTGGGGAGGGGATACAAATGCCTGCTCTGAACCAGCTGAAACAGGAGTTGATTTAACTGTGCCTGTGTAAAAAAAAAAATCAAAACATTTTCAACTTTTCTCACCTCAGCTACTTCAATCTGTGTCTATTAAGTACATTGGTAGCACTTGTTCTTTTTTTCTGGATGAATGACCTTCAGTGACCAGAGAAGTTTTTACCAGGCAGATCTAGGCCTATAGCAACTTCTTCATCTTTAGTTCTGACATGCCCCAAGGTTTACATGAACAATTGAGCTAAGAAAAATTATTAACATAGAAAGACATGATCCTAGATCTTCCTCCAGTGATGCATATAAAAAACACTGATAGGGTGCTGCCAACACTGGCCAAGAGAAGGAGTAAGGGGTCTTGCTTTCACCATAATTTAAGGGAGCACAGTTCATGGTGGGCAGTTGTGTAGGGACATAAACTCTGCTTCAGCCTTTGGCTGATTGATGACCAGGAACTTTTACTGCAATGTTTTTGTTCTTGGGGTGAAAATGTCACCTTTAATTTTTTTTTTTTTAGTTTTTTTATTAGACATAAAAGAAGCCATTGAAAAAAATTTAAAAATGTTTTAATTGCAGCAGAAAATGCTCAAAAATTTTTTCATACATCTGCAAACATTTTTAGCTGCTACAAAACAGTTTCTTTTGTAACGTAACACTGTCACAGTAAACCTCTATGTATCCAGTGTTTGAACTGCACACATGCAAATTTTGATAGAATATAAATGTGAATTTTAGCACTAGGTAAAGCTACTGTGAATTGAAATGCTGAAATGATAAGTGAAGTATAACAAAAAGCAACGGGTGATTGCTAAAGAATGGGTTTGTTGTTCTCATACATGAGTTCAGCTGTGTGTTCAGTTTATACTGTCTTTGAAAGGGGTTAAGTCTTCCCCTACTTAGATCTTGTTGGAAAGCTGAGTGTTTTAACTTTACAGCAACAAGCAGTAAAAAACCCAGAGGGAATTAACAAGCAATAATTAGAAAAAAATTACAAAGATTTCACTTCAGATACAAGAATTTGTGCTTTAAAATATCATGAAAATACATGAATTTTAAAGTAATTTAAAACTGGTGAAATTTTAAAGTAATTAAAATGTTGGTTGGGTTCAGGAGTTGAGCCAGGAGGGAGAAGTAAATTGAAGAAATGGATTTAAAATAAGCATTTTTTAAAAAGTATCAGTTTAATAACAGAAGTCTCTTTAATAGAAAGAACAACAACAAAAAAACCCATTAATTTACAGGAGCTCAGCTCTCTGAGGAACATGGTATTTAGGCAAGAGAACTTAAATCTGCACAAGACAATGTCAAATGCATCCTCTCCAATCAGCAACCATTGTGCCTGCATGTATAGATTATTTTCAGGGATAAAATTTAGTAGGTGTTTATGAATTGGTGAATTGTTCTAACGTGCATTAGTGAGGCTACAGAATTCCTCACTAAAGTCAAGTGTATTTTTGGTCTTTTGAAGTTTAATACAAAGAACAATATTGCTATTGCATAAGTTCCTAGTTCTGAAATCTTGTTATTTATTGCCATTATATTTTGCCAAACTCCAGTGAAAAATGTCAATGTACAGTTGATTCCTCAGCTGACATTAACCAATGGAAATGAGATTTTCAACAGAGCAGAAAGACAGCTTTTGCCTGCATATTTAGGATAGAAAAGATTTTCTTTTT
>JAHLSL010012896.1:0-33384 GCA_025920805.1 Petroica traversi
AGAAGTTGTTGGTGCTCTCTTCTCCTGGCGATTTTGTAATTTGGGCCAGACTCTGAAAGCAAAGCGATGCTGGAGACAAAAGGCTGAACTTGGAAGCACTTTCTGGGGGGGTGTGTGCTGGGATCTGCAGCTTCTGCACGGCCTTCGGGTGAGCAGGCTGAGGGCCGAGGCCTGGGGCCCTCAAGATGGCGCCGGGGAGCCCCCGGGGCAGCGGCCCTGAGGGGCGGCACACGCTGCATTTGCCCCGAGCAGGCGGGCAGACGGGCGGGCGAGCGGCGGGGAAAGGCAAGGGGACAAGGGCAGGCACAAAGGCTCCGGCTCTCTGCAAAGCGGGCAGCCCATCGCCCATCGCTGCCTCCTGCAGCCGCTGTCCGGGCTGTGCGGTGGCAGCGGTGATGTCTTCATTTGTTCCTTGTCCCCTCCAGCCGCCTGTACAAATTAAAACCGATGCGATCGTGACACCCACACCACTGCCTCTTTCAGCCTAGAGGCTCCCAGAACATCCCCTTTGCTCCTTTTTCGCCGCCTATGTAATAGAATATACTGAGATTTTTCTGTCTTCTTTGCCTTGCTTCTCAGGAAAGGATTCTGGGTGTCGCTGTTGAGAGTGGGGCCACAACTTTGTTAACGCTTAAAAAAAAAAGCATTTTTTAGCAAGAGAAGTTGAAAAGGGACGGGCTGGCTGGAACAAGGCTGCCCCCCAGCTTCGTGCTGCCACGCAATGGGAAAAGCTTATTGGCATTTTGCCTAGTAACAAAACGTGTGGGGCTTTCCACAGAGAGGGTCTCCAGCCAGGAAAGGGAGGCATGTTACGGCACCTTTATTTCTGTGCTCTGGCTGAATTCAGGCAAAAGGCCCAGCAGCCACAAGAGTGGTTAGCAGCACTAATCTCTAAGGTCATTCACTTTCCTGAAGAACCAACTCACCCCAAGACCTTGGGACCTCTATTCCGCGACCCCTTCTACCTGTGCTATGAAGCTGTCATTCCTGGGAATGCAGAAGGCTAAGGCAGAAAAAAATAAAATCACATCCCCAATAGGTAGAAAAAGAAATTTAAGTCTTCTACCTGCCAGGTGCAGGATGAACACTAAAAAGCACTTGGTTCTACTCTCCCAGCCCCAACATACACAAAAAGCCAAAGTAAGCTGTCACACAGAGAGTTAAAGCAGGTACACAATAGCTATAGAGAAATAGAAGCAAGAGTAAGAATGATCTGCCACAGCAGATTTGATTGCCACTGTGTGTAGGCTGATAATTTTTGCACAGCCATGATAATTTCCACTGCAAACGGTGGTGATGTCCCCAAATCCTTCAATCCCAGACAAAACAGGGCTGGGGTCACTGCCATGAAAAACATGCTTCACCTTTAGAATCAACCAAAAGACAATTCCCTGTTCCAAATTGTCTTTTCAAGGTGGAAAAGGATCATCTGTTCCTGTGTAATTTAAAAACAGAGACTTGTTGCTGAAATCAATTTCTGTGGCTTTAACTGGTGACAGAGACAGCTGTTGAAAATAATTGTGTTAGACCAGAAAGCAGTTTCCATTTTACCAGTACATTATCAGTAAATAAATCAGGGCAGCTGCAGCATTGAGAGACAAAGTGAGGAGATGGACACGTGCTTTTCTGTCTAGACCATTCTGTGACTTGCCAGGTGGTTGCAAGAGCCAAGAGTGGTGCTAAAACCTTTCCAGAAGCAGCTGCTGAGGTAGAAGACTAACAGTCTGTCCCCTCATTGTACCTATAGTGTCATCCATGGGGTAGGCAGAGGGTGAAACTCAGTCTTTCTCACTTCTTAATGGACAAGACACCTTGCAGAGGATGTGTTTTATGTCACAAATGATCCAAGGCACCTGGAAGGAAACTCCTTCTCAACTGCGTGACTCTGGAACAGCTATGCAGTTTCTACACAATACTGTCTCTCATGTTGCCCACACACACCTTGCTTTCGCTTCTTTTCTACTTGTGCAAGGTATGCACAAAGCAAGGAGCTGAACTATCCATATCAACTAATGGTAGTTAAATACTCCCACTCATTACTTTCTGTTTGCATCACTCAGGAAAAAAGTGTAGAGCAGTGGGATCTCAGGATTTACATGCAGTTTACATGCAGTTTATTGACATCCAAATGTTCTTCAACTTTGCCCTTCTTTGCAGAGGCAGTCTTCTGGCATTATCTCATTTCCTGTGAGCTACTGTTTGGAGAAAAGGAGCAAAGCAAAACAGCAATTTTGATCCAAACTCATCCTGATCTCAAACTCCTTTGCCCTCCTTTGAAAGTTCAGAGAACTGAGAAAGTCCCAAACCCTTGAAAGGATACAAGGTCTGACACCTATGATGCAAAGCCAACTCAACACACCTATTTCCTTTACTGAAAATATGAATACAGAGATCACTGAAGACACTGGTTTTGGTCAAGGACAAGAAATGTGTTTAAAATATGATTACAAGTAAACAAATTCAATTAAAGGCTTAACATCAGACTATACAAAACACACTCCTAGGCAGATGGAGCTTTTCCTTTATAAAATTGGAAAAATCATGGTGTGCGTCTCCAGCTGAGGGGAAAAGCACAATGAGCAAGTCTTACTGGCATAACTGAGTGGGGAAACAAAAGCACACAGGCCCTTTGCAATAAATGGCAACAGGTAAAATTGACTTTGGATCTCGTTTAATAAAGCTACAAAGGCAATCTGACAAACAACCCATACATCACTCATGGATACACATAGGTTTAGAAGAATTCAACAGCTCTGCTTTTCTAAATGAAGCAATTGCTGCCAAGTTTGACCCATGATACCACTGGTATCTGAATACTTCACTGATTGGTGAGTATGCAGCTCATCTTAAGAGCCTTGCAAGCCTGGGGTCCTTCAGAAACTTCCTCCTTTCTGGCATTTCAGGCACTGAGGAAACCAGTGCCAGTTCTGCAGGCTGAATCCCTCCCTGAGCCACACACCTGCTGCATGTGAAGTAGAAAGCACTGTCACCACACACCAGTGCTTGTTAATTAAAATACAAAGCTCAACTCAAGCTTGCAGTGAAGAGGCAACTGCTGCAGTTAGCAGAGGTAGTGGGCAGAAAGAAGAAATGGGGACTTCTCTGGAAGGAAGCTTTAAACACTGGAAGGAAAATGTAAAATTTCAATTTTAATTTAAAGCTTTCTGTGAGTAGCCTACTCAGAAAAGCACAGTGTCCTTCTTTTCATTAGAAGGGCTCTTTCCATGCCCTACCTAGCTCTGTTTTTACCAGACTCAGGGGGCCACTGCATGGGCTGGGCCCGGGCAGCACAGGAACACCACGTGCTCTCTCGGAATACCCAAGGGGACCTCTGAGCCGATGGACATCCCAAGCACCACAGCTCAGCTGTGGAAATGAGGTTTGTGTGAAGGATCTCAAGGATTATCTAGTTAAACATCTCTGCCATGGGCAGGAACACCTTCCACTACACCAGGTTGCTCAGAGCCCCATCCAGCCTGGCCTTCAGCGTTTTCAGGGATGGGGCATCCACAACTTTCTGTCTGCACCACAGCTGGCACAGCTGTGAATTTATTGTGCTTCTGCATCTTCCTGATCATCCTGGAACCTCCCTAGCAGCCATGGTCCCTAAGCCCTTGCAAGCTGAGACAACAGGGATGCAGGAGAGAGAGTGCATCCGTCTCTCATTTTCCCTCAGCAGAGGAATTGGATGACAAATGTCCCAAAGCACATTGCTCCTCACACAGACAGTGTGAGACAGTTCAGATGAATTAAACCATGGGTCTGTGACCACTCGCACAACACACATGGAAATTTCAGGTCAACAAGACAAGGAAATTTTATGTCCATAATATAAGAAATGCTTTCTTGACTAAAAGGAAAGTGTGTAATCTTGTTCAAAAGTAATTTTTCTTCTTCCAGACTGTTATTTCAGACTGCGTGGGGACAACTTGTTTAAACAAGGGAGTGTACTTTTTCTGTCAAAAACATTAACTCTTGTCTGCTTCCCACTTGAAAATTATTTAAGGAAGCAGGTTGGGTTTGTTTTTTTTTTTTCTATTGCAATGGAAATAAAGTAGTGTCCATCTCCTAAAATATTAACATCCTGTCACCTCCATCAAACCTTCAAACCTTCTGACCTTCAGCTTCCCAGAAAGTCCACAGGGTGTCTACTCACCTTATGTAAAATGCATTTCGGTCATAAGGATGGGATATTTAGCAAATCATGGTATTCTGTACTGTATTATTCAGTCCCTAGAAACATTTAAAATAATTTTTTAAAAGAGCAAATGCAGCTGGTGTCCTGAGAAGAACTCTGGGATCTAAGACAACACTGTCTTTGAGAAATACCATATTCAAGCAGCCCGCTTCCCATTATGGTATCAGAATCTCTGCTGGCCAAAAAACTCTCCACTCCTTTCCTACAGTCCTAGAGATCACCTACCTACCTACTCCTCCTGCCTTTCTTGCCTCCAGTTAGGTGTACAAATTGTCTTTCCAGCACATAGTCCCCCTGGAAAAAACAGCGTTGTTCCAATTAAATTCAGGAATAAGCAACCTTACTAAGAAATTCTTCTATACAGCCCAAATATAAGGAGTGCTTCAACTGAATGCGGTCATGATAAAATGAATCCAGAAATAAAACACTGACTACGTTAGCTGCAATTTTGAAAGCATAGGAAAGACAAAGGCTTTTCTTCCCTGCTATTCTAATGTCTGGAAGCTATGCTGGTCTAGAATGCTGCTATCACTTTCTACAAGGCATCTGAGTGGCACTTTTTTTAGTGGACTGTGCAGTTTCTGGGTATCCACATGGCACTTAACTCTTTGGTAAGTCAGCATGGCATCAATGCACTGAGGCTGTGTAGAAAGTCCAGTCATGGGCTTTGTGGCTCTTTTTTTTTTCAAGTGCTAGTGCTGTGTTACCTAGGTGGGGCATGAAGGGTCACAGGCTCACCATGTCACAGGATACATGGTGGTAGGAACAAATCCATATGAGGAAAGCCAAAGGAGATATTAGACTAATGGGTAGAGCCAAGGAGGAATTATCAGACTAGCCATGTCCTTCTCATGTGCCAAGTAATGCATATGAAACATCTACTAAAATACCCAGAATTGCTGAAAAGGCACCACAGTTGCAGTGAAATGCAGCTGCTTGGACTCAAGATATCCAAGCTGAAGGAAAAAACTGAAGAAGTGTTTTCCAGAGCTTCTTTTAAAACAGCAAGAAGTATTGTATAAAAAACATTTCCCTGTATGGTAACATGAAAAAGAGAAACATGAACATCCGTTTCTTGCTTCAGTTCATGTTAAATTTCAGCACAACCCAAGAAAACCACCAACAGTGCTCTACAACAGCCCTGAGAGCAAGGAAAAGGAGTACACTGACAGTGTAAATCTGCAGACTGCTCCTAGCCCTGTGCATCTCAAAGTATATTGTGGAGTGGAAAATCTTGTTTCCCTAGAAGGAGATAGTTCTTTAAAAAAACACCAAGACAGAACTATGTTGTTTGCCTGGTTATTTGAGACCTTCCACGTTTCTGAAGGAGAAAAAATTCCAGAGCCGCCTGTTATGAAGAACTCTTCTCCTTGTATTTCTGGTAAGCTTCGAGTATCTCCTTTACAACACTTGGATCATCAAGTGTGGTGACATCTCCCATGTTGCTTGATTGTTCAGTGACTACTTTCCTCAGCAGCCTTCTCATGATCTTCCCTGACCGGGTTTTAGGGAGGCGCTTTACCACCTGCAAAGAATGGAAAGACACACCTTTAAAAGAACTTGAGTCCTTCTGGAAACCACAAGGAAATCTGGCTGGACTATCCTAAGCCTGGCACACTATTTTATGGCCACAACTCTTTTGAGTTTCTTGGGAAATAGATCATGGACCACACTAGATTATGTCCAAGAAAAAGGACTTGTGCTATATATTTTATTTTTATTTTAAGTGGACTTGGTTCCCCATTGCCATGTCCAGACTGGGTGCTGCAGGGCACACCCAGCTCTTTTAGGAATCAGGTCCTGAATATGCTGTTAAATATTGAAATCTAATTACACATGAAAACTTAGGTACCTACCGATGGTGACAAGGATCTCAATGCATTACCAGAACAGACGGAAATACATGTATTCTGCTTTACAGGGCAGGAATGTAAAGCAACACAATTCTGCACACCAGCTGCAGGGTCTTCTACTCAAGGGTTATCTCCTGTCTGCTGATGTTTCTCTCTGCCTGGCATCTGTCAGCCTACACACCTTCCTTCATAACCAGAACAATCTTAAATGCCTTGGCTATGCCTCCTGCGAAGGACTTAGCTGCAAATTCAAAGGCATTAGCTTAAATCTGAGCCTGATGAAGAGTTCTCAGACACAGAGCAGAGATACCAACAGACTTCTCTGCAGGATGACCCCGAAACACAGGGAAATGGAGGCATTCCCTTGCACTCCTGCAAGTTCTGAACCTTCTCCAATCCACTGAGGATATCCTGGCCTGGTCCAAGTTGCAGGGCCCACCCTTGCCTGTTCCTGTTGTATTGTGTTACCTGTGCCTTGGTGTCCACCTTACATGCATGTGGCTAAAGCAGAGCCCCTCAAAGAAGTGTCTGGTCACTGCCTCCAAGAAGAGAGAGATGGATGCAGGCAGACCTTTGGGGACAGCTGAGGGGACATCTTAGTGAATGCTCCCCTAACATACAAAGGGAGCTGCTGAAAGATGAGGAGGCTTGAGAAAGAGCCTGGAGATCATCAGTGCTGCCAGGGCCAGGCCTGTTGTACAACTGAAACAGCCAGTGCTTTGAGATCTGACATTGGTGCTAATTATCATTGCAAGCTAGCTGGGCAATGTCACTGCCTCACAGTGCCTGTCTCACATGCAGACAGACCAATGCACCTGCCCTCCCCTCCCTGGATCCCTCCAGCCAGTTCTGTTTTCCTGCCTCTTTATCCTGCCAGAGCAGGACAACAGCAGCACTGCAGGCAGGACGGTGAGGGTTGCTTGATGTGACCATTTACTGTTGCTGGTATCAGTTTCAGTCTCCCACTTACCAGAATATGGTCAGGCACAGCATACTTTGCTATCTTGGAAGTCACTATGGTTTTCAGCTCTTCTTTGATATGGTCTACTCGAGGTGTCTGCTCCTTTAACACTATGAAAGCAAAGGCACCTGGAAGACAAATGGGCAGAAGCCACAAAGCTCATCTTAGATACTGTCTGGAAAGACCAAGGATGCTCATTTGAAAGCCAAGGAAGGTTTCAAATCATTCCTTTACACAATCTAGGACTGACAAGAAAATCATTAATTCTTTTTACAAAAGCAAGTCAGACTCCAGCCCCCAAATGATGGCCCAGCCTTTTCTCGGTGTCTGTGACTGATCTCAGTGACAAGGACAAGTCAACATAAATTACCAAAGTGTTATTGGGATCAAAAGTTGGCCAATGCAAATCAGCTTTTCCCATTCTGTTGAAAGGACATTTCTAAGCATAATTCTGTCAAAGGAATCTCTACCATATACATAAACACTATGCATGAAAACATTTTAGGGAGTAACACTGGGTTAGGAACATGTAGCTATTTCCACGGCTGTTTGTCTTTTGGGGCTGCAGTGCCAGACAGCCTAAGGATAACTGCCCTCCCATTCCCTAGCATTCCATCTCCTAGCAGGCAGTCTGGGTTAGAATTTAAGGGAAGTATATGCAGATGTCATGTCAGGACACTGCTTTTCACGTACCTTCTCCTTTGATCTTATGTGGATACCCAACCACAGCTGTCTCAGGGACCTCAGGGTGATCAGCCTTCACAAAAAGTCAAACAAAAATACAAAATCATAACTGCTTCAAGCCCTATAGAGTTTGAGCCGGTTGCTCTACAGACAAAACACCTTGCCATATCTTGCTCTGTCCTTGACAGTTCTTGCTGAAAGCACAACAGGAAAGCTGGATGCCAACTTCCTACTGCAGGATCTGCTGGGGGCCATGGCCATGGCCACATCTCAGAGAGTAGCCTTGTACTGGCCATGCTTTTATACACACAAATAACTACTCCTACATCCACTGCTAAGCCCCCTGCACACCAAGCTGATTTTGCAACCCTATTTCACTTTCTTTGTGCATGACTGTGGTCCCAAGTGCTGACTGCCAAATCACAAGCAAAACCAGCCTTGCAGTGCTATAGAGAACTGTGGCCAGCAGAGGTAAAAAGTGAAGCTGCCAACATCACAGTCCACATAGGACTGGTATTTGTAAGTGCCCAAAGCACACCAGAAGGCAGAAAGAATCAGGTATCTTCATTCCCTAATGCAAATGCATTTTTGTTATTATGCTACACAACAGTGATTACTTCTGTTGCCCTGCAGAGTTTAATTTAACATTCTCCTGCAGTAAGAAGAGCACAGACCAGAAGAAACCAAATATCTGCATCCCACACCAAAGAACAGATTATGCTATCTTAAATTAGATTAAAATATGAAAGTAAACATCACAGAGCAATTAAGGCACATAAATATATTTGCATTTACACATGCATACATATACATAGATTGTGAAAAGAACTGGATCCTATAGCTATGATCAGAAACCTGCACTCAAAAGGATTCCTCACAGAGGAGAAAGTAGGATCCTGTGTTCCATGTGAACAAAGCTCAGGTTCATCAGATGTTACATTTAAGTGCCATTTGCAGGCAAGCACATAATATAGAGATAAATATACTGGTCAAGCTTCAAATATAAACACTCTAAGGACTTTTTGTTTTCAGTTCCCTGAGATAATATTTTCTCTCAAAACGACAGGCTGACTTTGCAGCTGACATAAATCAAGGTTGCTTTATGTTTAACACTGCTGAATTCTCAAGCATATTCAGCTAGTTCAGACAAGCAGGAACCACAGGTTTGGGAAGGAGAGGTCAGGTGTTAGCAGAGGGGAAGGAAAAAATAGGAGAGACATTTTTGGAATGTCTACCAGCATCCAGAACAACAACTGCAACAGTACAACATCACTGAGAGGAAACACAGCTCTGAAAGCTCAATTGCAGGGACTGCCCACAGTGTGGCTCCTCTCACTTGTTCATTTGTTGTTTCCTCAGTAAGGGAGCAGTTTCCACTTGCACATTTGCTTGAATTGTGAATCAAGCTGTGTCTATGCAGGGGCAGAGGTTTGAAGGCAAGAGACAAAGCTGCTTTGAAAGGGTCACCCTACCCCACAGATATGCCCTGTCAAGGGACCTCTACCTGCTTGGAACTTACCATTGCATCTTCTATTTCTGCTGTCCCCAGCCTGTGTCCACTTATGTTAATGATATCATCCATGCGCCCTGTTATCTGGTAATAGCCTTTCTGGCTCCTGTAAGCACCATCCCCTGTGAAGTAGTAACCTGCAGCAAACACACAGGGCTGATCAGCAGTAGCAAATGTGCCAGTTTTGGGCTCTGGAGCAGGATAGACCATGCTGTAGGATGGCAAGTAAGGCAGGCTGGACGAGGCAGCTTGAAGGCCTTTGAAAACTCGCAGCTGCCTCACACCATTTCCCACTTCCCTCTGCCATCCCTGGCCCTCCTCTGGGCTCTGCTGGTTCCTAATAAGCACCTGAATAGCACCAAGGTGGTGGAGTTCAGGTCTCTGCCAAGATGGACAAGTCACTGTAGGCAATCAGCAGCAACCAGAGGCTGACATTCCTATAGTAAAACCAAGCCCAGCAACACAACCCAGTGAGGCTCAGTTGGATTTACAGAACCAAGAGGGGTTCTATGATCTTTCTAGGCTTTGCATGCCTCCATCTGCACAGCAGCTGCGAGCTCAGGCCTGAGGTACTGAGGCAAGACCACTTCAAATGCCATTTGCCATCATGCCACTGCTCAAGCTCAGAACTGCTGCCTCAGCATGCATGAAAACTACACCTGGTCAGCTGAAAGGAGCAGTTCTATAACATTTTGTATGTGGGAACACTGCCATTTTTTTTTAATCACTTACACTAGAATGGATGAAAAGCCATTTTCCCTGCCAGCTAACAAAGATTCAGATCCCAGGTAACTGTCACTCTCTAGCATGTGAATGTGGGAGAAACACTGCTATCAGATTAGCTAAAAAACCTCCAAACCACCCCATGATAAGCATGGAGGGTCTAAAACATTTGACAGAAACTGAAAAAGACCCAGGGTTTCCTGGAAACTCCAGTGTGACTGAGAACACATTGGGTAACACAGATTGTGTTGGCTCTTCACCAAGGCCATGTCTGCATCTGAATTGTTCCAGTGGCACATCTGAGAAGCAGCAGGCAGCTACTGCTGTGAAATCTGAAGGTGGTTCTTGCCAGGACCCATTATTGCCCTATTCATGGACTTTCAGACATGTTTTCTGCCCTTCCAGATCAATTAAACAACTATCAACTAAATATCAACTAACTATCAACTAAATATCAACATGGCATCAGATGCAAATGTAGTGAGTAATAAGGGACTATGGGGTCATTCAATTTCTTGTGCCATTTTCCCATTCTTATTATCCAGCTCATTTTGTACAAATTTCAGGATTGCCTGTCTAATTCTTTCTTACCCTGCAGATTTCAAATTCCTTTCAGTTGCTCTCCTGAGTGAAGACAGTTGTCTTACTCAACGTCCTACAAAAAATGTTTCCCTGCCACATCTAGTTAGTTACCAGACAACTTGACCACATTTTTAAAAGGGAGGTTGTAACACAGGGTTAAGATTCAGTGATGCAGGCGGTATTTCCCTTCCAATATGCCTTTTTCCAAGTGAGATACAAAGCTCCAAAGAAAAGATATTTGGACTTTAAAGTTTAGGCATTAAAGTTTTCTAGAAAATACATCCCTTTCGACACCTAGAAAGGTCAACACTCCCTAAAACCATCAGGGCATGCTTAAAACCTGTGACACACACCCCAAGCCACCATGGTACAGAAATATCAGAAAGTACTGCTGAAAATATTCAGTGTACTTATACTGCAGTGAAACTGCCTTGCCTTGGCACTTTCCTTACCTGGGTAGGCTTTGAAATAGGCATCAATAAAGCGCTGGTGATCTCCATAGATTGTTCTTGCCATGCCAGGCCACGGCTGGGCAATGCAGAGTGCACCAGACACATCATTGCCCTCTATAACCTGTCCCTGCAGGTGCAAGCACAGGAAGGATGAACAGATGAACAAAAGAGGAAGAATAAAGAGTTTCTGTGTCATTGATCTGGCAAGAGTCACCCTGTTGCTCACTGCAGATTGCCAGTGGAGGCCCACAAGTGGAGAAAATAAATGTAAACAACTGTTTTAGACACTTGCAATGCCCTGTTGGCAAATATGATGCTGGAATGATTTTTGTCTTTTCTTTATATACCTTTTACACAGTTCTCTGTATCCACAAGTATTAACAACAAGCATAGTTGTAACCCTTTAGTTACTGTTTTATAAGTATTCTACAGGGCCTGAGACTAAACACCCCAGAACTGCAGAGCCAGGGAGACCAAACATTCCTACTATCTCAGAAAACCAAGGTCTCTGAGCAGAACAGATTCTGTAAACTAGAACATAGCCCACCCCAACCCCATTATTAAGCCCCCTTGTTAAATGTACTAATGTATGAAGTTGTAACTGGTGCATTTGATTGATGGTGGGTGTGCATTTTACCACACTGTCACCTAGGTAAAGTAAATACATCAAACGGGATCCTGATTAAAATACTGAGGTAAAGACCCCAACCCCTCTAACTTCATTTTTCATAACACCAGGAAAAATGCATCAAATATATATGGACAACTGATATATTCTCTCTCTACATATATATAAATTGCTCATCTGTTCTACCATTTTAATGGAAAAACAAGCATCCTTCTGGATCCTGTTCCTTTGCTGTCCAAAACATGGCTAAAGCAAAAACACGCACCAGCTTCTCTTTTGGGCACCCAGCACAGATCGAACTCACATTCTCATCCACGAGCACAGGCACAATCCCAAAGAAAGGCCTCATAGCCATAGCTGGAACGATCTCAGCTTTCTCCTCTGAGGGCCGTGGGGCAATGCAGATGCCACCAGTTTCTGGAAGAAAAATGAAAAACAAAATAGATGTAGTCCATCCACTGCTGGGTGAAAGCAAATTCCAGCTCTTCTTAGGTCAAGAAGAAAACAGTGAAGGCACCTTGCAAGAAAGAGCCACTGGGAATGACTTCTGCAGCACCAAGATGCACAGACATCTGAAAGCAGCACAGGCCTGGCACGGGGGGTATTAAGCAGCTCCACGTCCTACCCAGAGGTGATTTTACAGGGAAAGCATAAGCATGTCCGGGGATTTATCTCCCTCTAGTGTTTCTACAGCTGTCTAAGGTTAGCAGGAAAAGCACTTCAGGAGTCTGAATTACTGCTACTACAGAGAATGAGATTAACCCACTCTAGAAATTGAACCAAATTTCTAGTCAAAATTGAACCTTTTAATCATCCTTTTTCATTCCTGCTGGGATGAACATTAAATCAGACTCCAACCTTAATGAGGTCTTTTCTATTCTAAATCTAATTCAGAAACACAAGAGAGAAACAAAACCAAAGGAGAATAAGGCTTTTAAAAATACAGCTCTATAAAAAAGGTATGTTCTGCCATTGAGTGCATTCTTCTTCCAGCTTTGCTGAGGTTGTGAAAACTAAAACCAAGGGTTGGAAAGGTTGAATTTGACCCTGATTTTGCATCCAGCTACAAAGAATGGCCTAAGCTTTAGATCTGTAGCAAATGGTTTCACATATGGCTTTTACACATAGAAGTATCTCCCATTTCATCGATGGGCATGCATTCACTTCATGTTTCTGTTAATTTTAAAAAGAGGAGCTTGACTTGTTCCAGGAAGAAGCACCCCAGACCCCTGCTGTTCTCTGATTGCACAGACAAAATCTGCATCAGAACAGGGACCCTGCTTAAACCGAAGGTTGCCCTTGCTAAGCCAGTACTCATCCTGAGTACAGCACAGAGAGCTGTGTTTCAACATGGTGTTTGCCACTTCCTACACATCCTGCAGCCAGTTGCACACAAGGCAGGAAAGACTCACTCCTGAAGGAGCTGCATGGTAGCAAGAGTGCCTTAAAAGATATTTGTTTGGTGAAGACCTAAATTGGTTTAGAAGTGCGAATTTTAGCCACTGACAGATGACATCGAGCAAGATTTCTAGGCTCTACCCTGCCCTTATGAAGCCTTTCTCTTCAGAGGCAGAGCTGGCAGAGAAAAGCTGTGTTTCCACATTACCCATGCCCTGCTGTCAAGACAGCGCAAACCCACCCAGACTTTGGCAAGGACAGCAGAGTCTGAGCAGGGGATGGGTGCTTTGAACCAGGCTCCCCTCTGCCATGGAGAGATCCCATCTGGCAGCAGAGCAGAGCAAGTGCTCTCTGCCACCACTGACAGATTGGAGTTACTGCTTTGGGGGGAATCTGTTTCAGAAACACCAGCCCCGTATAAATCAATGTGAGATGATGCCAAAAACAAAAGCTTCCAGAGCCTATTCAGAGATGTCTTTCAAGACCAGCTTCTGTTCATGGCTGTTCTCTTTCTTGTGAAGTCAGGGACAAAAGTGAAAATACATAGTGTCTCTTCTGCATCATGAAGAACCACACCTAAAACTCAAACACAGCTTTGATTCTATTACTGTCAATCACAACCTGGTATCTTAAGAGCAAGAGCCATAGGAATTTTTCATCTGCACACACCACACTATTTAAATTGCTTCCCATAATTGCTCTCTCACTCATTTACCTCATCCAAAGACTTTAAAGTGGATTCTTAAATCACCATTTGCTGATGCCTGCCAGACTTTATTAGCTGGCAACAGGTTGCTGCTTTGGAGAGCAGTGTCCCATGGAGGACACTGCACACAGCAGCACAATTAACCAGCCATACTGAAATTGTATAGGAAATGTGACACTGCAGGACCACAGCCAGCATCCATCACATTGTCCCTGAGATCTCTTCCCATGCCTCTTTTACATTCAAATGGCATATATAATCTTTCCAAGATTAATTTGGCTTCCTCTTTCTTAAAGCATCAACTGTAGAAAAAAGATTGATTCCACTTTCTAATAAAATGAATCTCATTCATATTTATCATTATATTACGCTTCCAGGAGCTGGTAACTGTTTACCTGAAAAACTATGCCTGGTTCAATGTAAGACCAAGAACTCCGCTCTAGCAGACTGTCCAGTGAATGTTTTTTAACCTCTCACTTGATAGTTGTTGCTCCAAAATCCCAGGAGAAATACAGTTTTATACAAGATCTAACCCTGTACTTTGGAGGAAATAGACAACACAGCATGAACACTGCATGCACCAGTTAACAAACAACCCAAAAACTGTTAGGGCAAAACTGAATTATTCTCAATTATGTCAATGTGCAGTGATCAACTGCTTCTCCAAGGTTTTTTCTTTCAGAGCAGTGAGGAGGAAAGCAGATGAGGAGGAAAGACCTAGCAAGTCATCTTTCCTTCTGCTCAGCTTGTAGGAACCCAGAAGATTTAAAAAATCAGTAGTTGAAGCAGATATCAGTTAACATTGCTGCTCTGAATTCTGAGGTGGTTTTATTTCAAATCTGAACATATATTAAAAAAAAGAGCCCGCAAGTCTGGTCTGGATTAAATGGAACTTGGTTATGTGCCAGAAGAAAATTCATCACACTGAGAGAGAGAGTCTGCTAGCAGGAATAAGGACAAAATCAGGAGCAGCTTGACTGGAAAGGGAATGAATATGCTGCTCAATGGCAGTTTAAGACTATTTTTCAGCAGAGGCAGAATGCCAGCAGCTGTGCTCCTGTCTCCATGGCAAACGAGATCTCACGAACTTGAGAAGGACATATTGTAAGACACCTCTAGCAACTCCTGAGTGCTGGTGCCCAGAAAAGACAGGATGGGTGCTGAGGAAGGAGCCAGGAAGGAGCTGCAGGACTCCTTTGAGCAGAGGGCCCTACAGAGCAGCATAAGCCAAATTTGGGTACAGCATGTGGCCTCTCCCTGCTACTGGGCAGGGAGGCCAGGAGGCAGAGCCAGCTCTGCTCCAGCTGGGCTGGGGACAGCCAGTCACTGTGTCCAGCAGCTTGAACACAGCAAGCAAACCTTAACTGAGGCACACAGCTGGGCCAAGCCTGTTGCTGATAGACAAATGCATCCTTTTTGAGGCATCAAAGCTCCAGGGCCAAAGAAACTACAGGATATCAATTCAATCATGGGAGAAGGTGCTCCCCAGCAGCCCTGCTGGGTGACAGCCACTGTCCTTCAGTCACCAGGATAGCTAGCAAGTGTCCACTCACTCCTTTCCCATCTGCCAGAGCAGTTGAACAAAGTCTCTTTGACTCTGATGGTTTTCCATCCTCCCCTGACTATTCCCAGGAAGGAAAACTAAGCACACCTAAGTATAGATTGTGGTTGTGTGGTGCTTTCAGTGCTTTTGCATGACAAGATCATAACAAGGTCAGTACAGCTGGATAAACTTGAAAATGAGTTTTGCAATTCAAGCTGAATTTTCCCAGCTTTGCCCAGAAATTCAATCTCTGCTTCATCTTTCTTGCAGCAATTGGCATTTTCTAGCACTCAAAATATCAAAGAACATTTAGAGGAAAACAAAAAACCCAACAGTGCTATTGCTTGTACATGTTGCATTGCTGTTATGTGCAGAAACTCCCCAGTGACTCTCAAAAGCTGATCCAAGTGCCAAGAGGGTTTTTTTGACAGACTTGTTGGATCAAATTGAAATGTGTTAATCCTTCTCTCCTCACCAGCAACCTGCCCATGGTCAGGGTCCCCTGTGCCCCTCAAGGCTGCCTCTTACCTGTCTGCCACCACGTGTCCACGAGGGTACAGCGCCCTTCTCCCACCACTTGGTAGAACCACTGCCAAGCTTCCTTGTTGATGGGCTCTCCCACTAGATCAAAAAAAAAAAAAAAAAAAAAAAGAAAGAGAACAATCTGAGGCCCAGGAGACTCTGGGGAGGATGAAAAACTCAGCAGTTCATTCTCCCTGTTGATGCTAAGCAAGCTGATCTCCAAGCAGAATGTTTACAGCACTTTTTCTGGGATGCACAAAGGACTGCAATGCACTCATGTAACTGAGGACTGACTTTTTCCAGAAAGGCCAAAAGGCAAGCAATGAATATCACTGAAAATAACTAATCAATGCAGGTTATGCCATAAGAACCTCCAGAATAGAAAATAATGCCGGAAAATGCTGCTTGGGTCACCTGTGGCAGTAAAATTCAAAGTGATGCCCTTTAACATCAGATAAATCCTTTTAGCCAAGAATGTGACCCTGCAAAATAATCTGGGTAACAGGCAATCACACAAAAGTTCAATAGATGCAAAATGTCATTTTGTTGCTTCTGCTGAGAAAATATTTGAAAAGCCAGACACAGAGCCTGCTTTACCATCCTTTTTCTAACCACATCCCATGCGGTTAGCTGAGCTCCTCTGGCATCTTCATTGGACCAGCTAGATCCCCTAATCTTTTTCAGATGAAGATTTCATGCCTCTTACCTGAACCCAAAACCTTCAAGGAAGATCTGTCATATTTCTTCACCCACTCTTCTCCATAATTCAGCAGCAGGCGTATCGCAGTAGGTGCTCCATAAAACTGATTAATTTTCAACCTTTGTACCACTTCCCAGTAACGACCTGCAAAATCACACAGGCTTTGTACCCTTCCAGCACTGATGTACAGCTCCAAACTGCTCAGCAGAAAGGTTAACAGCCAAAGCTGGAGCTGTTACTACTGTGAGTACAGAGCAAAAACAATGACAACTTTTTCTCCTACCCTGGATTCAAAGATGTTCCTGAATGTTGTATACACATGTTCCAAAGCAATGGAGCTTACCTCTCCTGAGCAGGCAGGTCACGCTGGTCAGGTCTCTGAACCTCTTTTGCCACAGTGCCACATCTGGCCAAACCTTTCCCCACCACTTCCTCACCTGGGTCAGGGTACACTGGAGTGCTTTCAAACAGGACAGAGGTGGCTCCATTGCAGAGTGGTCCATACACAACATAGCTGTGTCCTGTGATCCAGCCAATGTCGGCCACACAGCCAAAAACATCACCTTGCTGGTAGTCAAACACATACTGCAAAGATAAACAGGGCCAGCTGATTTCCTGTTGGCAGCTGCTCAAAGGAGAGGGGCTGGACTGGGCATCCAGATGGGAGCAGGAGAGAGCAGGAATGTGGGACACGGCCACACATGGACCAGCCCGAGGTGAGGAAGGGAGACAGAGGGACCAGCATCAGGGCTCCCAGGCTCCTGGCACTTCTGCAAACATACAGGAAGCATGGCTGTACCAGCAGCTGCTCAGCTGGAGCAACAAAGCTACAACCAAAGCTCAGAGCCATGGATACCTAAGGTTGCCCTCTCCAGGTGGCCCATGTAAGAGAGCTGATTCTGAGTTGTAGGGAAACTGCAGAGCACAGAGTCTCAAATCCTTCACCAGTATCAACAGATTTCCATGAGAGATCTGGAGGAACTGATAGGTGCCCTTAAACCATTTTCTGAGAAATATTCTTAGCTGCTCAGCTTCTCTATGTGAGTGCATTGCTTCCACATGCTCCCCTCTCCTTGCTCATCAAATTCAAGATAAAGATCTTGGAGAACTCATTATCTTGTCTTGGATATGGAAAATGCTTCCCACTGTAAATCTAACTCCTCTACCAGATGGTGAAGAGGTCTTGACTCATAAGGAGCCAGATTTATAGATCAGAACTAAAAAAAAACCCCTAAGTTTGTGACCAGACTGTCACACCTGAGTGTGCAAAGACCCCAGAGATCACACAGGTCAGCTGATCCCTCTGCCTAGAAAAGACAATTCTCACCTTACTTTTCCAAGTGCCTTTCCCTCTCATGCACTCTGCAGGTGGAGAAAATGCACCAGGGTGCAGATCTACCTTCTGGACTAAGAAAGAGATGCCTTGGTGTTTATGCTGTCACTTAGAGAAGCTGATGTAACAAATGCCCTTCATGCAGAGAAGTCTGACACTTGAACATTCAAATCTTCTAAAAATTCAACCGTGTCAGCCTAAAGAAAGAAAACCTTCACATGAATTGTGTGCGATTACAAACAGGGTGATACCACTAAAGCTAGGTGGAGATCTTTCACCACAGTCCTCTCCTCATTTCACTGTTACCTTTTAACATGCAGAGCTCAGACCAGAAGCTTCAAGAAGCAGTGCCTTGACTCTTTCCATTTGCAAAAGAAAGTAGGTTAAAACATTTTCCTTAGATTATCCAGAAAAGCATAACAGAGGTGCAACCACAGAGGAGAAATACAATTTTTGTTCTTCAGACAACAAGTATTATGCAAATAGGCTGTTTTAAGAGTCCTGATCCTCTCTGAAGTAAAAAAGTCCAATGTCCCAATGCAAAATACTACAGTAATATCCACATTATCAATGCCAGTAAGATACGTTCCAAAATCTCCCCAGCTGCAAATTCTGGGCAGCCTACATTGGTACATTTTAAATGCAAGAGCAGCACTGCAATTTCCTTGCTTTCATAACTCTAGATTCAGGTTTGCATAGTATCATATTCCTCAGAACAAATACTGAAGATTAATTACACAGTTCAGATGTTTTCCAGCTTGTTTACAACCAATAAGCCAACCGGGCAGCAAGCAG
Source organism: Petroica traversi (assembly GCA_025920805.1). Classification (NCBI taxonomy): domain Eukaryota; kingdom Metazoa; phylum Chordata; class Aves; order Passeriformes; family Petroicidae; genus Petroica; species Petroica traversi. Next base: position 18,589 of record JAHLSL010012896.1, read on the forward strand.
AGAATCCCGCACTCCTCCCTGATCCAGGTCTCTCTTGTTAGCACTGCTGGAAGGGAAGTGAACCTTTCCCAGAGGAGGCACCTGAGTTACCTTGTGGGTGAGAGCAGCATACAGCAGGTATCCAGCCTGGGTGTGAACAATTCCTTTGGGTTTGCCAGTGCTGCCTGAGGTGTACAGCATGAAGAGTGTGTCCTCACTGTCCATGCTCTCTGGAGTGCAGACAGAATCTGCCTTGGTCATCTCCTAAGAAAGAAAAGGTGGTAATGACATGGAGACTTTGGAGACAACCATCACTCCCTCTGTAAGCACGGCAACAGTGTCCAGAGACAAGAGCCACCATTGTTGTTGCCCCTCACAAATGTCCATGGATATATCATAGCTTATATGGGCTCACCTAGTGGAAAAGTTCCTGTGGGTGCACGGCATCTAACATTTCCACCAGTACCTCTGCTGTGCAGAGAAGTCAAGGAGAACTGGCCATATAAAATAACATTTCAGGGGAAAAAAATGGTAAGTCATGGCTGCTTACATTACAAGCCTCTACAAGCTGCTGGTAGAAATCCAAAATGTGACGGCAAACACTTGACAGCAGCAGCAAGGCTGACTGGGTACAGCTTAGTACCTTCCTTTTCCTCTAAAAACTGCAGTGCTACAGTTAAACTGCAGGTTCATTTCCCTTCTCTGACCCCAGAAGTGGATGATTTGTCCATTTGATCCTCAAATTCTCATTTCTCCTTCACCCAGGAGAAGAAGAGTGCTTTACTCTCCTGCTTCTGTCACTCTCTTCATACTGCCCCGTTTGGCCAGCTGGGTGAGATCCTCTCCTCACCCCTTCCAGAATCACAGGAGGGAAGGATGCACTGTCCTGCTAGGTCAGAGCTTCTCTCAAGCTCTGTATTGATGAATAATAATTCATGCAAGAGTTACTAGGTGGCTCCTTGGAGAAATTTCTTGGTACTGCCTTTTTATGAGAATACACTGTAAACACACTGTATTTACAAGAGAACACTACCATCAGTAGGTCCATCAGTAGTTGTTTAAAAGTGTCTGACAAACAAAGCTTAATAAAATATGAAGAGTTCACAAAATGTAATTCTTGGCCTCTGAGTTACAGCACTGCTGCTCATCTCAGGTATTTCTCATGACATTTCAGCACTGCCAGTTCAGGCTGACTTGACAGTTTTTGAAACAAAGAAGGAATCCTCATATGCTCCATTACAACATGAGTTTAAATTTTGCAGTAAGCCATTGCACAAGAGCTGTAAAGTACAGCTGCTGTAAAGATCATTAAGGACAGTTAACAGCATTAACTGGTTAATTCTTGTTTTAACAACAACAACTGACAATGAGATGAGCTCAGCTCTTGGATCACTAAAGCACTTCAGGCTGTTTGCAGACTAAGGAAAATAATCAGAACACCCTTTGTGTTGTAAGGAATAGGGCAATTTCAGAGTAAAACTTGTCTTCTCTGTTTAACTTACACTACTACTTCCTCCTATCTCATGTGACCAGCACAGAGACTCTTGAGCAATTATCTTGCCAGCAGATTAGCTTTTTCCAGGCATTATTAGCACGAGTAGTTCCTGTTTACTGCTGCCAGCAAACTGATAAAACTACTCCTGCATTAGGCTGGAGTCCCATGTGTGCCAGCTAAACACATAAAAACAACGGCTGTTTTCTTTCCCAGGAAGCACAGGCTCTAAATATTCCCAAGCCATCACTGTTCTCCCACCATGGGACAACCACAACACTGTTCATGGCTGGATGAAGCCTCTCTAGGAACTTCATTATTTGTGCACTGCCTTTGAACAGTGTCCAGTCTGAGTGCACATGCAATCCATAACACAGAGTCTGAACACGGTAGGATAACAAGAGCCACGATGGTCTCAGTGACCTCTGGGATTCAGGGAACACTCCTTAAATCTCAGCACTGCTTGCAAGTCTTCTGAAATGGAGCAGCATAACCCCTGTCCATGCTGAGATAAACCAGACAGACTGAGCTGCTCCAACACACAATCCTAGCAGACTGTAAATACAGGCAGTCATTTTGAAGATGCAGATGCTGTTAAGGAGCAGAACTCAGGTCCCAAAGACACATATGGAGAGAAAGATTATCCTAGCCAAGACTCAGACCTAAAAGGAGTTATCCAGCAACAACATACCTCTTCAAGGGGAATATCACGGTCACCCATCTGGACTTTGTTATCTGTCCTCTGAGCCACAAACACATGTTTGATGCAAGGACAGTTCTTCACAGCTTCATCCACAGTCGTCTTCAGCTCTACAATTCGGCCTCCCCTGACTCCCTGGTTGTATGTGATAACTGCTTTGCATCCAGCTAAAAAGAGAAAGAATTAGCAGTCATGCCAGCTTGTCTTCCAGCACCCAACTTCCATTACTTTGGGTAATTTGTCACAACATGTGTGATAAATACTCAGAACTGCTGTCAGTCAAAACCAGTCAGTGTCACTGATGAAAACACTTTAAAATCTGAGATACACAGAGATTAAGGGTAGCTGAGATTAAGATCCCAGGTACCTCCATAGGTTATCCAGTCCATCTCCCCCACTTCAAGGTAGGATCTGCTTCAGCTAAACCACTTCTGACAGCCATCCCTTCAATTTTCCTAAAAGACTCCAATGGCATGTACTCTACCCTCTCCCCAGCAGAACACTCCAATGCATATCACTGAACATGAGGAAGTCTTTTCCTGCATCCAGCCTGCAGTTTAAATCATTCATCCTGCCTTGCAAAACTGACATGCAGAACAGTTTCTTCCCAGTTCCCTGTGTGAGGGATAACTAAAACACGTACTTGCTCTCTGCAGATCAACTCCACTAAAAAGAAGAAAAAAACCATGACAATTACTTTAAGACTTATTCCCTCACATAGACACAAAGAAACTGATGTCTCTTCTAGAACATGAGCCACTGGCTATTTCCCTCTTCTGTTGCTATTTTTAGCATCACTTTTTACCTAATCACACTTTACAAGTACTTTGGGCCTGGGAACAGCTCTGTGTGCTGGTACAAGGGCTCACAGAGCAGGGGCAGGCTGCCAACACTTCCAGTACTATACATAAATCACAGGATCACAACTGAGAATGCAGAATTAGTACTGTGCAAGAGTATCAAAGAAACACTGCAATTATACTGCAAAAGAACAAATCAGGCCCTATCCCTAAGCTCCAGTTTTCCTTCCAGCTTCACTGCTGTCAAGCAATAACCCACTGCACACTGAATGTTAAGCAATTTATTAGGTATTCTAAGGCCAGAGAACACTGCATATGTCACTCAGGAAAAGGCTCCTCACTGCACTCTGCAGGGGAGAGCGAACTGTCCTGCTAGGCGAGAATGAACCAAGAAAACTCCTTCTGCCAAGAAAACACAGGGTTGGATATGCCTTGGAGCGCTGTCACAGAGGCCTTTGTTGCCCAGTCTGCATCTACTCACAGTCCATGATTCTCCCAGCCAAGGACTCGGCGCTGAATCCAGCGAAGACCACGGTGTGAACAGCACCGATCCTGGCACAAGCCAGCATGGCTGCCACTGACAAGGGGGACACGGACATATAGATGGCCACCCTGTCCCCTTTCTGGATCCCATATTTCTTCAGGGTGTTGGCAAGGCGGCAGGTCAGATCCAGAAGTTCCCTGTGGCACAGAAGGAATGTTGTCATGTGACTGCACAACCTGCTTGACACAGGGTGAGCAAAGAAAAGATGAACTTGAACACAGTGAGGCTTCATGATCACCTCTGGATCTCATCTCAGCAGTACAGGGCACCTTAAAGAAGGGTGGCCTGGGCATGATGGCAGCCAGGCTGCTCCTGCCATTGTGGAGAGGAGAAAAAAGAGTGGTTCTTGCTGCAGAAGGACAGGAGAGAGAGAGAGAGCTGCAGGCGCTGTCCAGAGCTGCCAGGCTGTAACGTGGCCACAGCAGCCAGCAAGCCAGGGGCTGTTGGGCTGCCTCCAGAAACCAGGGTTTATTTCAGCCACTCCTTATCCATTTTTTTACCCACAAGGCTCAGTCAGAAGCTACTGGGAACACAAGTGGGATGAACACAAGATGAAATGGAAGTTTTATCCAAAGATTCCCCGCATTGTTTAGGTCGGGCAACAGCTGGAAGCGCTCCACAGCCAGGAGCCTCTCTTTAAACTGCAAGAGTGAGAAACACATTTACATGCACAAGAAAGAACAGGAGAAGCCTGGAGACACTTGTGTGAGGGGCAGATTTCATAAGATTGTCATCAAAGCTGGATCACCTGCAGCCCAGCAGCCTTGCACAAAGAGGTACTGCTGCCACTGTAGCACAGAGAAACTCAGGAACACTGAGAACAGGAACAAAGGCTCTTTTCATGGGGCTCCACTATAACATGGTGACAATAGCAAAAAAGTTCCTCTAAGGAATGAAAAAGCACTTTGTGGGCAAGGGCTTGCAAATACCCTTAGTTCTGATGCCTGCACAGGGGATAACACAATTGCAGGTACACCTGGGACAAGATGCTGTCATGAACTAAACAGCTCTGTATTCCTGCAGTGGAAGGGCTTTGGGAACAAGGGATACTGTGCCAGGTGAGGAATGGTCTCATGCCAAGGAAGGAAATGCAGCACAAGGTGCTCATGAGGGGCAGCAGAGCACTCCTGTGCCAATTATAAGCTCAGAGGAGCAGACTGGCAGAGAGTGGCAGGAATGACAACTGTCCTCTGCGTTCACAAATTCTCTGAGTACCAAGGCCCAGAGGAGAGAGACATCTTCTACTTCCCAGCATATTCATCATCAACCCTCCATCTGTGAACCCTTGGGGCTTATAAGCTATACCACCAGGGACCCCCATAACTGCTAAAAAATAAATTAATTTTGGGGGGTTGCATTCCCTAATAAGCTATAAAGCATGAATCCTTATCTTATGTATGCTCTTCTCCCAGAACTGGTCATAGCTACAAAACAACCCAAATTTTCAACTGGTGGCTAAGCTGCAAATAAAATGAAAAGCTGTTTCTGGTTCATCAAAAATTATTTTGTTCCTTTTTTTAAACCCTTGCAAGTTGGAAATAGGCAAAGCTGAAGTGCTCTGCTTTGGAAATGTCTTATCAAAACTATGGGCTGAGAATAAGTAATTTTTGGAGTGTCCACCCCTTAGCCTGTCTTAAACCAAGAGAGAAGACAAGGAAAACGAGCCTCAAATCCAAGGCACAGCGCTTCATATTATTTATTCTAAGACTATTCTTGTAGCATCAAGTAAACAGTCCATTTCTGAACCCAGAGATAGTCCATTTCTGAACCCAGAGAGCTGGCCAGACATGTTCAGCGCCTGCTCTCTGGCAGTAGCTGGTGACAGCTGCCCCTGCAGAATGACCACAAACCTGCAGAAAGTAGAGATGGAGTAGCTGCACCCCAGACTGAATTCCTACTAATCCCTTATATTTAGAGATCAGCCTAAACTCTAAAGCACAACATCCAACACCTCTTCCCAAGGCCCTCATGACCATGGAAGTGCATAGTCAGTTAGATTTATTATTTTGCTTTTACTGAGTTCATGAACTGAGCGACTCCGTGCAATAATGAATTCCCACCCAACCACTGGTTTGGTGCCTTGTCCTAAAAGGCCACATTTTCTGGTCTAGAATTTATCTGATGCTGCATTAAAGAAAAGTCCCAATGGGGATAAACAACAAAGAGATAAAACAAAACTAAGCTGCTCAGTTGCAGAGCACATGAAGGGAAACAAGCCCAGACAGCAAGCTGTGAGAAAGTAACATGAAAACTACTTATCTGCAATGGAAAATACTCAAGTGCTTTCTGAGCTGCAGCCTCTTTTTCCTATACAGAAATGCCAGAGTATCTCTGGCTAAGGTGTGTTTTCTGAGCCACTCCATGATTCCTCTTGTTCCTCTTGCTTATTCAGGACTCAGTGACCATGATGGCAGAAGCTCTCATTGTTTTACATGATTAACCCCAATTTAACATTTGCTTAATGAGAGTTTATAAGTAAGGTGATAGACAACATGGATCAGTCATTACCCACAGATCTATTTGCCTCTTCTTTGTATGCTGAAATGCAGAGGTAGAAAGGCCTTGGAGGTCCCTTGGAAGTGCAGCACATTGGGGAAAGGACATAAAGGCAAGGAGAAGGTGAAGCCAAGAACTCCAGCAAAGAAATTAATGAATCCCTGAGCATCAGGTATGTCTTTGGCTCCTGTGGCAGCAAGTTAGGCTTCCCCTCCAGTTCAAGAAAGGGAGATAGCAGAAATGCTGTGTCAGGAATCCTTCCCTTGACTGCCTCACTCCTTCAAAGACATTTTGTTATCTAAAAGGCAGGCATTGGTACATGCCAGCATGTTACACACTGCCAGTCCTTAACCCACACACATCCTGGGGAGGAACAAGCACCCTGCAGAGTCACTGCACCTAAACAAACTGAGCAGGGAACCACGGCCATCATCACCTTCCCCATCCGCTACTTCTGCCAAGCATGGCATCGTAGTTCCTCCATCACACAAGGTCAGAAGAGCCAAGAGTAACTGAGACCCTCAAACCCAGCAGTGCCCCACCCTTGGCACAGGGTCAACAACATGGAATACTGGCCAGGAGGTGTGTTGGTAGCATGGCACATCCACCAGCTGCCTGCATTCCCAAGGATTTCAGTGCAGCCACTCAGGGCAGGGCACTGCCCTCAGCAGTGGCAGGCAGGAATAACCACCAGAGAGAAACTAAGCCATGGGGCACACAGAGGGTCCCCTCTGTGCAAGCAGGACAGACAGCAGGAGGATCTCAGCAGAGCCACGGAGAAGGAAATGTGCTGCAAGCAAAAGGAAGTGCCCAGCCCCTTCTGACAGAGACAGTCGAGAAACTGCGGAGTCAGTTCATGGCACAGCAGTCTGAGGATCCTCTGCAAAAGCAAATTGTGAGACTTGAAAGAAAATAAGAGAACAAACTGGACAGCAGAACACTGCTCCAGTGGGTAAAGTGCCAGAGCAGGAGAAACAGGGAAGCAGCAACCAGCTGGAACCAGAAGGGGAAACCATTTGCAAAGGAGAAAGAGCAATAGATCCAATCTGTGCATTTAGAACAAAGCAAACCAGGAAAAAGGCAGGTGCATTAAAGAACACAGACAAAGGACCAGTAGGAGACATGTGGTCCTGCTGCTGAACAAATCAGCTGTAACCAACAGGACCTATTTCTTTCTTTTTCTATATTATTTACAACTTGAGTAAGAAGATTAGAGTGTTAAGAGATAAAACTAATAATTAACTCCTGCATCTCTCTATATAAGGTGTGCTTCCATTTTGCCCATAGATAAGGCTTTGAGCCTGTTGTCTTCCAGACTCATCACTCTCTATGCAGGCATCTCCTCAGCTATCACAGCATCCCTTCTAAACACAAGACCTACAAGGCTGGCCCTCCAGAAGATCATTGTTCAGTCCTTCTGTTTAACCTAACAGACAGCACTCCTGTACCTGTTTTTACATCTCTGTTCAGGAGCTGACAGATCATATTTCTCCCAGATCCCTCCCCAGACACAGCTGTGCCTGTGTTTCCAGAGCCCATCACTCAGTGCAGTGTCTGGAACAACTTCTGTAAAATGCTGCAGCCCCACATGGCCCTTCTCTGACACATTTCAGGGATGCTTTGCAGAAACACCCTTCCAGTAAATCTGATGTTACCTTTTGCCACAGCAAGACATCCTGCAGCTTTCTAAACAAAGGAAGCCAGTTCCTTTTACATAAAAAAAGAATTGCATCAAGACCTTCCTTGGGAAGCAGCCTTTTGCAAAATTATACTCGACTTTTTCTTAATACATTCAAGGCCATATACAAGCTTTGACAGTACCTGGTTTAGAGCCTTAGCCCAAGCCATGTTCTCTGCTGTCAGGGCAGGAAAGCTGTGTGGAGTGTTTCTTGCATCAATCAGTTTATTTCCTAGAATCACAGTTTGGATTAGGCTGAAACTGTTTGAAAATTCAGGTCAAGTGTCCAAACTGGGCATTAGAGCACAGCTTTCCTGCAGACATCCTGAACCCAAGGCAAGGGAAGCACCTTGCAACTTTTTTCAGGTGAGAAAGTGAAAAATCCATGAGCTGTCTTGGATGGGGAGAGCTGAAAGTCTAGGCAAGATTTACTTGCAATTTTAACTTACAAAGGCAGCTCTGGAAACATGGAAAAAAGTGCCAGTGGTAAGAACCTTCATGACCTCCAGCTACAGTCTTCACTGTGATCTCTAATACAATTTCTTGTCTTTTATCTCAGGCTGAGGAATCTGTTGGCTTTTTAAAGGCATAGCTGTTATGAAGATGTCCAACCACTTCTCTCCCACCTCTCTAGGACCCAAATTTCTGGTCCTTCAGCTTTCCTCTCTCCCTACTTTCTATTTTGCATTTTGAACTTTCCCTCTGGCAGGAACATCACCAAAGTGATCACCCTTCTTTTGAGACCTGCAGCCCTTTTGATAAACAGGTTAGCTAATGCATTCTGCTGCCCACTTCCCATAGCTCCAGTGACAACAGCCATGGGATTTTGCAGATCCACCAGGCCACAGGTGGATAAACTGAAGAGACCATGGTAAACCAAGGAACACCAGAGAGAGAGTAACTAACTCCATGTGAGACAGGGGCAGGGCTGACATAACTTTAGCTGCTGTCTTTAGCATTTCCTGTCACTGAACTTACAGAAGCTGCAACCCAACAGCTCCAGCCACCAACTCCTCCTGCTCTTGTAAGCCACTCTGTCCTTAAAAACCCAGGCTCAGAAACACACTGGGAAATTCCTCTGCAGGGTTTCAAAGGCCCTGGGCCCTGATAATATCCCTGGAGCAGGACAAAACACTCCCGGTCTGGTTAGACTCTACTGACAATAAATTCAGCTGTCAGCTCACAGCAGCACAGTGCTGCTACTAAGGCACTGCCCTACCAATGAGGCTTTGGTGGTTTAGCCTCTTGGTAACTGATTTGCATGATCTGTCCCCACTTTGCTGACTGCAGCTACCAAAGCCCAGGAGGGTTGTATTTCCTGTTGTTACAAAGCAGTAAAAACAAGACTCTTGCCTTCCCATTCAAAACCAGAGATAATCTGAAACTTAGCTAAATTTCTACTTGACAGGAATGAAAACCAGGAGGAAAAAAAAGCAAGAATGGTTGGTGAACTCTTTTCTCTGAAAGGCTGAGTTGCATCAGCTGGAGAGACAGGACAAAACTCAGCAGTGAAAAAGATCATCACAACTGAGCTTGTAACGACAGCCATCATCTCTTGGTGCAAAACCCAAATGTTTCACCTATGGCTTTGGGTATCTTTGCCCATCAGCAGATGTTTGGATTCTTCCCCTAGCACAGAGCACTTGAACTCTGCTGCACAAACACAACAAACCTTGCTGACAAGTGTGCACAGGGCTATAGGCACATGATGGCACAGCCCACCAGCTCTTTCCCCACAGCACAGGGAAACTGAGGCTTTTATTCTGCCAAAGATGAGCAAGCTGGGACACCATTTTCCAGTGCAGCTGTATTTCCTGCCAGTGCATGGAGGACGTCCCACTGATGAAGGTTTTTCCCTTCCTCATTGAGGAGAAAGCCTGTTCCAGCCCTTTTCCTGCACAGCCACCTTCTTCCTTTGCAGGCTGTGATGGGAACAAGGCCAGCACTCAGCTATTTTCTTGTCCCTGACAACTCCCCAGAGGAGAAGGCAGAGGACTCAGGCCAGCAGCTGCATCTTTCCTTGTGTCACCCAGGGCTTATCTCTGAGGAGAAGCAGCTCACAGCAGCAAGCTTTGCAAAGCAGATAATGTAAAAAACTGGTGCCTTGCAGTACATTCCACATTAGCCCTGGACAGCTCTTTCTCAGCTGAGAATCCATGACCTTGCTCAAAGCTGGTCCATAAGGCAGTGCCCAAATTTAAGTCTTTGGCTTCCTAGAGTGCTCAGCCCTTACTCTAAGGCTTCTATGCCATTAACAGTGCATCCAGATCCTAAGGAAAAGAGCATCTCTGTTCTTCCAATACATGTCCAGCATCCCTCTTATTCCCTCTTTACATTGAGGCTGATGTGCTACAGGAGGCTGAGCAAGGACTACTCAACCAGCATCCCAGCTCCAGGGACACTTCCTTCTCTGATATGCTTTCCTTCACAAAATTTCTAGCTCAAATAAGGCACTACTGCAAAAGGTTTTCAACTAAGCTTTGTCTCAAAGGGAGGCCACTGCCAACACACCATGGAAAAAGCTTCCTGTCCCATTTAAAACCTGTGAAAATGCAGCCCAAAGACCACAGAAAAGACAAAATACTCACAGAGAATTGCTGTTTTCAACAAAGCTATTCCTGCCTTAATGAGATAAGCAGAGAACCAAGTGACCTGTTCTACCACGTGGTAGGACCAAAGACTCTTGAGAAACACAAATGAAGTCACATCTCACCCAGAATATCAGGCAGAAACAGAAACATGGCTCTCAAATGCAGGCAGAAGTTTGAAAATAGAGATTGCCAATACGTCTTTCACTTGGATGTTCTCCTTTCTGGTAGCAGTTACTGATCTCTGTAAGGCTGCACTAAGAAGGGTTCAGCTTTCAGACACGGGTTACTGTCTTTATGTCACTGCAATCACAATTCCACAGGTAGAAAATATACTTTCTTCCAAATGCATTTTGGCATGGCCAGGGCAAAAAACAGACCTGTTGCTGTTCAGAGAGGCTGTCCTTTATCTTCAGAGATTGCAGATAAGGTGTTTGAGTGTCTGCAGCAGCTCAGCACATTTCAAGCAGCAGCTTAAGGGAGGTTAGAGTTGCCTTGAATGAGGCTGTGCTGTCTGTTGGGCTGCTCCCATATCAGATTGATCTGAGCACAATTGTCACCTCTGTCCTACCCCTAGTTTCCATGCCTGAGGCATAGAGAGAGGTAAAAGTGCATAAACCTGGGGGAAAAACATACCATATATAAACTCTAGGAGAAATCTTTGGTTCCATCTCCATGTTTACCACCAGAATGGCAAAAAGCAGAAGCATTTAGCCAAGCTACCCAGTTCATTACAACAGATTTACACCACTAAAGTCCTAAACACCCTGCCAAATAACATTACCAAGATTAAAACCAATGCACAACATTCACAGATTTATATCAGATAGTGTTTATTTCTGTTGCATGGAGCACTAACCTGTCAAAGTTATTTTTACACTCACTCCTCCCTGTTGACCACTTTCCTCACTCCAATGAAAAATGTTTCCAGGAACTTTAATGAATTCTGGAGATGAATCAGACCATCAGAACCTATTGAGACCAAAGGAGTTTTAGGAATCCCAACAAGTTCCAGAAAAACATTCTGTAAAGGTCTGATGCTAGGATTTTCTACATCTCCTCTGCTTTCTGATCCAGCAGATCAAACATCTGCTCCCTGAGATTCAGCAGCTCAAACATTTGGCTCCCTAAAACATGCACTGAGGAATGTGCAAGTCTGGGAAGCATTTAAATCTCACTAGAGACAGAGATGATGTAAAAGGCAGGACTGTCTCCTAAATGAGGGTACATAGCAAGGAGAAATATGCTTAGACCACAAACCCTACCATCTATAGCATCAATTACAAGTTAGTGTCACTCAGAACAGCCTCAAGATTGCTCTAAACTGCACTAAGGTTGGGGAAGAGAAACAGAGGAAGCTTAAAATTCCCTCCAGCCAGGGCTCAGTATCAAGCTGTTGACCATCAAGACAAGATGGAAATTGTGCAAAAAGGAAACTGTGAGGTGAAAAAAAATCCCATTTCCTGTTCCTCCACACTGCCAGGCATGATGAGAAGGTGCCTTACCTGTATGTGACATGCACTGCAGTGCCAGGCTCATCTCTCTCCCAAATCAAAGCCACTCTGTTCGGAGACTTTTCAACGTGCTGATCCAAACAATTTACTGTAAAAAAAATCCAAAGGTTTAAACAAAGCCTGATCATGCGAAAGGTGCTTTGTAAATTTAGCTTGGTCAAGTGCAACAGCAAGCAAGTGCAAGATGGAACATCAGGTTTTAGTTTGCTAGGCACACACTAATGTATAACAGAGGGATTGAGAGCATTTGCAGCTCTAGAAAAGCTGTACAACACTCAATTGGCACAGCTGCCTTAGAGATGGATGCTCATGAGAGGCTATGACCAATTCAGTTCAGCTTAGCTCCACTGGCTAAACTTAAGCCAGCCCAAATCTCTCCCCTCTTCCCAGCAGCAAAAAGATAAGACATCCTTTTGATGTTTTTGCTCCCCAAAGCAGCATTTCACTACAGAACTTGGACAACTATTCCCCAGCTGGCATATTTAACACTGCACCATTTGGATTTTCTAACTAAAGCTCATGTGAAGCATTTTTATTCCAGGGTATAACAAAGAGCTGAACCTCAGCCAAGTAAAAATATCTAAAACTGTAGGATCTATGGCAAACTCAAAGTTCAGACATCTACAAATTACCAGGCCCCTGGGAAAGATTAACATGTCTCAGGCTGTGAACTCAACCTCCTAAAATTTAAAGGCATAAAATGACCTTTAAAAGGTGCTTCTCTCCCCGTCACAGCCTGAAGTAGAGGACTTAGGGAGAGCAGCCAACCTGGAGAAATTTATAGAACACACAAAAGAAACCTGCCTGCATGTAGTAACAACTTGCCTGATAGAGAGCATCCTTGTAAAGTATTAATTCCAAGCCTAAATGACACTTACTGCATTGTAATCTTTCAAAGGCAGTTACTTTATTTCAATAGGCAACTAGTCAGGGACACTGCTGTATAACTCAGAGAAAACCTTTTTAAAAATTGCTGAATTTCAGATCATATTTCCTGGAAATATTAACACTGATGGGAAAGTATTTCATTTTTCCAAATAATTTTTTTAAAAGGCTGTCTGCTGTAGTAGCTTTGGCTGTTCTGTGATCACACCATCACACCACCACACACAGGGTGGGAATGAGCCCCTTAAGATGCATAGAGAAAGAAATCCCTCAGAATTTAACACATTTCATTACAAGACCAAGTGCTAGCCTCAAAAGTTTGAAAAAGTGTTCTTCAGCTTTTTAAAGTCTTTCATTTTTAATGTAAAACCCTGCAGCAGTACTATAAAAATAAAGGAGACAAAGCCATTTCTTAAGCCATCCTAATATGACACAAGAGGACAGGAGCTCTAATGGGAATGCTTTAAGCAGTTATACACTGCTTTCCTCTATCTGTGTTCACTGCTGTGGCTTGGTCCACAAGAAGTAGCAGCTCCCACCTCCAAGCTCCTTGCAGCTGCAGCCTCACACAATGTGCCACGCTACAGTGAATCACATGAAGTGGCATTCATTCCCAAGCAACTTTTCTTACTCATGAGCAGCCACACCGGCCTTCAGAGGGAGTTCCTGCTACAGAAAGCTCCGGCTGAGCCAAGTGGGAGCTTTATCTCTGTGCTCACTAAGAACTGGCAGGTGAACCAGAGCCAAATGCTATTATTTCCTTCCTGATCTTAGGCTTACAAGAGCCTTTTGCTCATTTTACAAAATAGAGTTTAGTGACCTTCCCCTTACTACACCCTAATGATTTCTCCATATATTTTCTTGCTTCCTTGACAATGCTCAGGAACAATTCATCTCAGTAAGACAAGCTCTCAAGAATGTGTCCTGGTGGGAAATGCAGAAGTTTGCCAGGTTATTCCCCTGGCCAGGAGTTACAGTGCAATAAATCCAGAGGCACTGAAGCTCACAGGTCTCCAAAATCATACTGCAAGGGCCCCCCAGTGAAGAGCATCACATGTCTGAGTTGCTTATGGTTCGGCTGTGCTGGGAGATGTGCACACAGGATGTTCTGGATCAGGGACCTGAACTGTTGCCATGTTTCTGCAGCCAGTGTTCAGACCAAGAGGGGAAAGGACAAAATCAGAGCCTCCTAAAAGAAAAACAGCCACTTGGCCGTGGCCAAATACTGCCTTCATCATGCTTGAAAAGAAAATCACAAACAGCAAATCTGTTTAATTTTGTGTATCTCTTTCAAAAGCCTATGATTTCCTTTTATGTATGCAAAGAAAACTAAGGGCATTTTCTGTCTGCTGAAGAACCAGAACCAAGGCCAAGCAGTATCTGGATCTCAAAGATCTGACATGGGACCCAGAAGAAGTGTTGATCCCACTCTGCAGGGGAAAGAAGCATATCCCTGAAAATCTGTGCTCAAACAATATCTTCCTTTCAACGAGAATTAATGAAAAAAAAAAAAACACCCAAAAAACCCCTGACTAAAATCCTCTGATTGCTGGGTGCTGGAAGCAGGGCTCCATAAGCTTGGGATCCACTGCTTGTAATCATCCCCTGGGAGGAGACACTCTCTTATGTTCTCTGTAAGACCTGAGGAGGGTTTCCACTTTTGCTGCCAAAAAAAAAGTGGCCAGAAATGCTACAGTTATTGCACTACTTAACCGGAGCCCTCTCCCAGGAAAGGGGAAATGAAGGTCAGAAATGTTCATCTCTGTTAAAAGACATCACCACTGAGTGGCAATCCTTGACGGGGATAGCTCACTCACGAGGAACAGAAGAGTCTTCAAGGTAGATATGGCACAGCACTCAGGGCAGCCGCGGCAAATTTCACTCTTGATTCACGCTGAGTGGTGAAGTTGGAGGAAAACACCAAGATCCTCGTTTAAAATAAATAAATAAATAAAATCCCTGCAGCTTCTGCCATGGAAGCCTGAGACCGTCCCCCACCTGTGGATCATCCTGAGCCACCAGGGGCCGGGCAGCACCGGCGCCCGCGGCTGGCAGAGCCCAAACTGAGCATCCCTGCGCCGGGGCTGCGGCCGGCAGAGCCCAAACTGAGCATCCCTGCG
>JAHLSL010012897.1:0-21725 GCA_025920805.1 Petroica traversi
TCCCTCCATCCCTCCATCCCTCCATCCCTCCATCCCATCCCCACAGCCGCCGGACCCTTCCCCGCAGGGCTCGCCCCCAGGGCATTATTTAAACGTGGTTTAAACCCGACCTGGCTCGGGGGATGCCAGCACGGGGAACACGCGGTTTTGGAATCGCCGTGGAGAGCAGCTTCCCCCAGGGGCATCACCAGGAATTCCCTTCCGGACCAACTCTTCCTCAGGCTCTGACCGAGATAATTCTGCCTAATAGGTGTGGTGGGGACTGAGAAACAAAGTTAAAGTTGCCTTCTGATTGAAACTTTGTTCGTTTGAGCGAACTAAAGACGATTCTTGTGACTATCCTTATTTTAGCCACGTGAGAACCTTAATTTAGTTCTTATATTTCCTACTGTAAATCTGAACTTACTGTTCCCTGTAGAGAAGTTTTCTCCAAGAGGGAATAAATAACAATCGGCTCGACACAGACCCTGTGAAAGTTTACAGGCACGCAGGTGGGCAAATCTTTCCCATTCTCAGCACAATAAATTTGATAAAAAAGATAAAACCTTAGAGAAATTAAAAAATAAAAACAACTCAGCCCTTTAAGGTGACTATCCTAACTTATGCCTACATTTACTGGTTCCCACCTTTCTACAAATTTAAAACACAAAAATATCTGGCCAGCACAGGCTGAGTAGGTGTGGCTGTGAGGAGACTCACTGAGGAGATGCTAGGTTGGAATTGCAGCTCAACATTGGGGCTATAATTTAGTTTCCTGGGTTCCCAGTTTTAAAAGTGTCATAATTATCAGGATTTTAAAGGTGAACAGTATATTTCAAACTGTAATTTTGAAGGACCCCATGAGTTTATTTTTCTCTTCAGTCTTGAACATCAGGTTTGGGTATCTTTGTAGAAGATAACCCTTAATTCAGCTGCAAGGTTGAGAGCTTGGTGCAAACACAGAGTGAGGATACTCCACCAAACTTTGCTGCTAACGATTTCTTTCTAGATTTTAACTCTTTCAAGCTTATTTATTGAAGGTTCCTTTACCTGTGAGTTTCTTCAGTTTTAGTTAATTTGGAAGTAGCTCTTTACATGATATGTGGACATATTTTTATTACTCCAACACAGCTGAACATAGCTTGGCTTTGACTTTAGTGGACTTTATTTCATTGGAAATGCACATGAATGCCAGAGGAATGCACAGGAATGCATCACATGTGGTTCTCTGGGATGGTCTGTGTGTGGCAAGAGCAGAAATATGCGTTGGCTTCAAAGAAATCCTGTATTTTATCAACATAATCTGTAAAAATTATCATTAAGGCCCTGCTGTTGGTTCAGGCCCAGCAGTCATGGGTGTAATAACCTTCTGACTGAGCTTGGGATTAAAAAGTCAAAAATCTGTGGTTCATTCAGCGCGTGGGACACTCCATCTGAGCACACTGATGTCTGCAGTGACTCTTTGTTCTGTCCCAGTGGTGCCCAGCCCATGCTGGCCCTGGGATAATAACATCAAGCAAGGAATCCACTGTCTCTTTTTTTTATTTCCTCACCTCTCTCCATCCTTTTTAACTCCCATGGCTGTAAGCAGTCTCAGAGGGCCCATAAGGTTAACAAATTGGGAATTTCAACCCCCTTTGTCTCAGCCTCCCCTGAAACACGCCTGTTGGCCTTGCTGCGGGGCCTTGAACCCAGGAATCCCTCCTGACCCACAGCCCCAAGGCCCCCGAGCTCACAGGGACAGCCTCAGCAGGGAACTGCCCCAGAGTGAGGAGCCCAGATCTTCAGGGATGAAACAAAATGTTTCAGATGTGATGAATTGGACATCTGCTTCATCAGAGGGGAAAAAATGGAAAAATTCATCAGCTCTAATGAGAGATGCAAAGATATTTTGGTATGTTGATAGGCTGCCTCCTGCTCCTCAGAGCTGGAACAAACACGCTCCCTAATCTATTAGTCCCTAGGAATGATTTTGTTTTCCCCCTGGGCAATACCTTTTCTTCACATCACAGCACTGGAGTATCAGTAGCATGCACTTGATGCTTTGCATTGTGCTCTTTAGCAGTTTTGGGTCACTGCCAGCCTCCAATTTACCTGCAAGTTGCCTTCTCTCTGGGATGTGGCTCCATTCCATACTGGATTTCTCAAACATGATCTCATTTTCCTGTGCAAGCTTTTTTTTTTTTTTTTTTTTTTTTTTATTCAGCAGCTCTGCGAGGGCTAAAAGCGTTTTGTTTCTCTGTTAACATGGTCAGGGGATCTGCTTTTACCCCGAACTTATCCTGTAGGATTCATCTCCTCCAAATGCTTCCACAGCCTCTAAATGTGGTGAACAGGCATGAGGGACATGTTCTGTCACACCCTGAGGACATCTCAGTGCCACCCAGCCCCTGCAGTGTCACCCAGCCCCTGCAGTCATCCATGTACCTCAGTGGTGGACGCTCCCCTGTGCTGGCTGCCTTATCAAGGGATTGATAGAACCCCCTTGAGGTATTTATTAGCAACTTTGTGTGGACTCTGAATAGTGTCACAGCATGTCCCTGGACCTGATAACTTTTTCCCCTTTGGACATGTGTTGGTTTCGTGCACAGATTCAGTTCTTGCAAACCGAACCCTTCAGTTCTTTGTGCGAAATTATTTTTCCTGTAAATATAGCATTATTGATGAAGCCCTCTCTGGAAAGAATTTCCTCTCCAGCTCCTATTCACTCCATTCCCAGGTACTGTGTTATTCTACATGCAGGACTTCTGCTTTTATTTGTTCTTTCCTCCTTGCAAGAGGTGGCAGGAGGCCAAGCTCTGCCCGAGCTGTCTTGCACACCACGGACTGAAGGATGCTGTGTAAGATGTCTCTGCTTCTAACCCCAAATGTTTGCTTTTCATCTGAATGGCTGTGACCAGAGCTGGTGCAAGCCCAGTTGGGATTTTAGCCAGGCACTTGCAGACCAAGTTTTACAGCCCTGCCTGAGAGGGGCCAAGTAGGCATCTGCCTTTTCCTGGTCATCCTTGCAGCTGCCCCAGCAGTGGCCTGTTTCCAAAGTGCTGTCACCCACTTTTATTCAATACTTGACGTAGTAGAGGCTCTTCAGGAAGCTTCAGGATCCTGTCTGAAGCTCCTGATAACAGCTTGTTGTGCTGTTGACACGGTTGCAGATCCTGTGATTCCCCGTATTTCTTTTTTAGAAGTAGCATTCCAGCTCTCTCTGTTTTTTTTTTGTTTTTTTTTAAGCCTCCCTTTCATTAAATTGTGCTGATGCCATGGAAAATTGTCAGCTGTCCATTCTTTCCCTAGACAGGGAATATATCTGTATGTATATATATGTATATATGTATGTATAATCAAGGCAAGGGGAGGAAAGGGTCAGGTGTTGCTATGGAAAGAGACTATTAATCTGTGACAGAACTGGTGCTCTGGGAGGTGAGAGCCTTCCCCTGCAAAAAACTAACCTTTAAAGGGAAGCTCACCAGCCTTTCTCCAGGGGACATCTGCCCTAAGTTTGCTGATTTGGTCATTTGCTCCCCTTATCGCTTGACTTTGATGATGGCTTTTCAACCAGATTTTCACTCATCTAAATGTAGCCCAGTCTCAACTAGTCTGGAATAAACTAGAAAGAAGATTTGTATGAGGTATTGGCTTGAATGATTTACAAAGAACTTGATGGCCAGGTCCTGGAGATTATCATAAGTTTCTCAAAAATCCTGTGATGGTTTTTGCCAGACGAGCACCCACTTACATGCATCAGCCATCTTTCACTTTTAATAGATGCCTCCAAAAAGAAAGAAGTGGAAATTGAAGCAAGGGGAGAGATTAATCCCTTTCTCATCTATTCTGTTAAAATGCTGTCCCTTGCAGACCCCACCTGGGTATCATGGAACATCCTGGGCATGGCTTCACCAGGGACTGTCAAGTCAACCATGCTGCAGAAAATGAAACCAGCTCTGCTTTTATTCACAAACTCAATCTGTGACCAGGAGGATGGGGCAGAAGGAATCCTGCTTTGGAGGTGCCTTTGCAGAACTGGTTTCTCTGCTCCGTGCATGGACATCCAAGCACACACAAGTGGCTTCATCTTCCCAAGGCTCCCAGTGAGGAGGGGGTTGAAGCAGCCACTCCTGAGCCACAAACTGATCTTCACCTGAGGGCCCCATAAAATATAGGACACAAGTTATTAACTGTGGCAAATTGATAGCAATAAAAGTTAATGTGATAAAAGGTAGACTTGCCATCTGAATGTCTCATCTGTAAACATTAGACTGCACTCTGGATGTTTTTACACCTTTAGAAGAATATTCTCTTTGGTTGCTATTTTAGCAGCTTGTCCCACAGCTTTATCCTGGCCTAGCAATGAAAACAGAAGCAAAGGGTTAAATTAATTTCTTCCCATACAGCAGGATTTTTCAATCCATTTCACTTTTCTAGCCCCTGCCACTTTTCCTGCTGACTGTAGACCTGCCAGTTGGTGCTGCCTTTCCCGGGCACTTGGAGGTTACCCCATGGACCACAAGGTCCAGAGGCTGAGAAGGGCTGCTGGAGGAATGTGAATGAGCAGAACAAGCCTCTCTCAGGGTCACTGGCCTGGTGTGATGCTCACACACACCAAGCAATGTGCCACAAGCAACATTTTAGTTTTCTTCTGGAAGTCTCAGTTTCAACTTTTAAAAATTTTTCCTTTGCCACAGGAAGTGTTGGAGGACTGTGCATTTGGCACTATATGCCATAAAAAGGTTTAAATATTAAAGTATTAACATTTCCTTGGGTGTCCCTTATCTCCAGCATTTTAATTTTTTTTTTCAGCAGTCATTTGATTGATTCAGAGATTTTTGTACTGCTTTGGACCTTTAAATCCCAGTAAGAAATAACCATGCCTGGTTTTTAAATCTGCAATCTGAACATTTCTCCTCACAGGGACAGGTGTGTGTGTGTGCATACATCTGTGTACACAGAAAAATGTGCCTCACTGGAAACAAAACCTGGGAAAAGCAGGGTAGCTCTTTCCTCTACAGCATTTAGAAATATTCCATAGCCCCTTTGTGACTTTTGCAGAGTGGATTTTGCTGCAAAACCAGCACTCAGAGAAGGGCTGTGGCCTCAGCATTGCCTTAGGCTCATTTCTCCTTTCCCACCCAGCTCAGCAGCAATGTTTTCAGTCAAGAATGGTGATGGACACAGGGTATAAATCACAGGGACTCTCATGAACTTCCCAACAATAAAGCAGGTAAAGTTCTGCGATCCAACCAAGTAATTTGAGCATCAAGGCAGACTGAGGTGATCTTCAGCTGCAGCATGCATATTTACCAGGTAAAATAATGGGAGTATAAATTAGGAAAAGACTCACCTGGCCTACTTAGAACTTTGCCATACAATTCAAGATGCTGCCTGAGGTGATTATCAGTGGTCACTGGTGACAAGATGACTGGTGAGAAGAGGAAGGAGGTGATAAGTAATAGCTCGTGGTATGCCAGGGGCAGACGAAAGAAAAGTCAGAAAGAAAAAAAGAATATTTTCCAGAGTGTCCTGGTTTAGGGCAAATATTTAGGAGGAAGCCTCTGGGGGGGTCTCCTCTAGGAAAAGCCGATTCCAATCACTCCTCCACCTACAGGTCCGGGAAGAATTTCCTTAGAGAAAAGTGGAAAAAACTATTTAACAAATAGAATATTCACAAGCATAGGAAAAAATTGGATAATATGAAAGCAATGAAACCTCTCCTTCCTCTGAAGAGATGGTAGATTCAGAGTCCGTCTGAGTCCGGTTCAGTTCTCCAGTGGGGGGGGCTGATTGCCGGGCCCGGCTGTAGAAGTCGGGGGGGGGGGGGGCCCGGGGATTTCCCTGGAGTCTTGGGCCCACGCAATGCCAGCCAGTCCCAGGAAGAGGAAAAAGGAAAAAATACACAGCAAAAGAAACAAAGTCTCTCCCTGCAAAAAGCCGAGAGAAATCCGAGGAAACCCTCCGCTGTGAGCTGTTCCTGCACACACCAGAGAGAATGAAAAAAAAGATAACGCTGTCCCGCTGGAATGTAGCCTCTCCGCTCTCTCAAGGCCTTTCTTCGTAGGATTAAGGTATCCTGCAGACAAACGGCGAGTGGTTTTTTTTCCTCCACTTTCCCTCTCTCTGTCTCTCTGGGCCTAACTTAAAGCTGTAGAGCTTAATATCCAGCATAAGCAGGAAGGGCGATTTGGGATACAAAAAAAAGGTCATATGGCCAACCCAGGACACAGAGCAAAGAGATTACTGGGAGATAAGGGCTGTTTTTGCAGCAAAGAGCAGATTTTCTTCACAAATGGGCCTGAATTGCACCATTATAGAGATGGGGCTGCATTTCTCCCCTTGGGAATCCATGGCTTTTTGCTAGTGAGGGAAGAGGGATGCAGTCTCCTTGGTCCTGGCAAATCTATCCCAAATGAAAGCAAATCTGAGTAAACTGGTGAGAGTTTTGTTTGCTTTTGTGGGGTGGTTTTGCATGGAAATGTGTGCCTTGTTAGGTGGTGTCCATCCACATCACTGCAAGTGCTCCTTGAATCCAAAAGTGTTTACAGGGTAAATATCAAATGAAGAAAAACTCTCAGTGTCTGTTTTAAATTAAGGGACAACTTATGAGACAGATTTTCTGCTACATTTGATCTATCCGTAATGGTCTTGGCATTTTTTTAAAAAGCTATCACATCAGTACCATTTCTTAAGTGACAGGAAATAGGGAGTATCCACTCTGATGAAGAAAAGTGCCACGAAGAGAGGATTGGAGGAATGGAAGGAAAGAGGCGGTTGTACAAATTGTGGTTAAACAGATGATCCAAGCTGGCATCACTGATGAAAAAGAAACTGAGATACAGTAAGAAAAAAATTAAATATGTAAAAGAAGAAAAAATGTGGGTATCTGGGAAGTGAGGTTAAGAAGTATGACCTTGCTGAAGGATGGAAATAAAGCCATATAAAGGATAGCTGGAGCATAGGCACAGGATGGTGGGATTTGTCACTTGGTTTTTGGGATGGGCAGACAAACAGGAGGCTGTGGTGAGGCAGGAGACACAGAAAGAAGCACACAGCAGACCAGGCTGGCCCTCAGAAGGGAGGTGGGGGAAGGTGCCAGGCAGTGCAGGTTGGGAGAGGCAGGGATGGCTGCCAGCCTGCCTGGTGATGGGATGGCATTGTCAGTGCTGGTGCTGTCAGGGCTGGCAGATGACAGGAGCAGGAGATGGGGAATACAGGAGAGGAAAGCTGACATAAGAGGGGTGAGTTCAGCTTCCATCTCTCAGTGTAGTTCCTCAAAATCTGGGGCCATCTGGACAGTCTTGTCCCTCCTACAAGCTGTCACCGAGGGATTGCTCTGGCAGCCAGGGCTCCCTGGCACATCCCAGAGCCTCCGTGCTCGTGGCCAGGAGGGCAGATGGCACTGGATCCACTCGAGTGGCTTGGCACCACCTGGTGTCCCCTTCAGAGCCAGGTGAGCCTGGCCCTGGGCACGCTCCTGTCACTCAGCCCGGTGTGCAGAGCCACAGCCCCGGGAGGGGACACCTCAGCACCTTGGAGGATGTGAAGCATGTCATGAACGTTCAGGATGGCCACGTGTGGTTCTGGCTGGCTGTGTTGTGTCAGGCATCACCAGAGCAACAGCTCGAAATGGGTGACAAGGCAGGAGGGTGAGAGCTCGGCCGACACAACGCCTGCAAAGGAACAGATCCTTGTGGTGAGCAGTGTCTTCATCTCCTCAGCACTTCCTCTGCCCAAAAATCAAAATTTGGGCTGGTGTTACTCCTGCAATGGGCATGAATAAGAGTTGCTGAAAGTATTGGCCATTCCTGCTCATGCCCACCTGTACAGCAGGGATTATTTTATTCAGGAAATGTTTCACTAACCCTCAACCTTCTCAAGAACAACACTGGTTTGTTACAGCAAATCTGTTAAAGGAGTTGTGCAAAGTGAATGCCTTGGGGTAGGAAAGTGATGTGTGTTTTTTAACTTAGAGCCACAGAAACTAATGCCAAGGATCACAGCTGTTCATTCTACAAAAAAAAAAAAATCAAACTAAATCCAACAAGCAAACATTCAAACAACTAAAAAATCATGCCAAAAATCAAGGCTTGTAATAAGGACAGGATAAAATTTTATGTTAGAGGAGATGACATGGGAAGCAAGTGGTGCCTGTGAATTGGTTGAAGGGTCAGTTCTCCCAGGCTGAGGAGGGCTGCCTGTTTCTCCTGTCACCCCAGGCACTGCCTCCTCACAGATGTTGCTCCTGGGAGAGGGAAGAGGTTGTGGCTAACTCGTCCAACCCTCAGCCCTAACAAACTCTTCTGGCAGAGGAGACCCTGAGACTTTTAGCTTGAATCCCATATGTGCCTGCATTTCTTCCACTGGAAAATAAAATTGCTTAAAAATAAATTACATCTCTTTCTGTTAAATTGTAAGACTTCTCCAATCTAGGTATGACATCCTGGCCAAAACCTCTGAGGCAGAGATCCTCCCAGAAGAAAAACAAATTGACCCACAGTGAAGATATTCACAGAGTGAAACAGAAAGATAAATAGAAGGTTTGAACACAAGTTTTCTCTGCATGATAAACGGGTTACCTAAGAATTGATTTATTAGTCATCCAGGAAAGAGGAAGAGAAAAAAAAGAGAATAAAATAGATTCTGGATTGATAAATTTGCACACGTTTTACATTTATTTTATCACGTAACATGAAAATACATGCAATGAATTCCTACATAAACAAATAATGAAATATCTATAAACACACAGATAGGTGTGCACACATAGTACAGAAAACTGACCAGCTGTGTCACTTTACACTGGGACAGCAGTCACTGTGATTACACCCTGCTTTGGGGCTGCACTGATGTGACAATTTGGGAATGATCTGAAGCATGTGACAGCAGCCCCTGTGATGGCCCACCCCAAACTCCCCTTCCAGACAGGGTGAAAAGGTGAAACCCAGTCACACTCTAGGCCTGGCCCAGGTACTTGATAGAATGCTGTGAGTGCAGTGGATGTGGTTCAGGGGAGGGACATATCAGCTGTAAATATCATTAAAGCAGATACCAATTTAAAAGTGCACAAAATGTAGAAGAAAGGGAGCCATAGCAAAACCTGTTAGTGATAAAATTGGAAAGATAAGCACTGCGTGCCCAGCTGATTAAATCGTGATGGAGGGCAAAACCAAGTGGAAAATAAACCCCAGATTTAGAAGATTTAGCAGACTGCAGGAGCTGGTGCCACTAAGGAAGACAAGTCCACAGCCACATCCAAACTGCCCAGTTCTGCTCAGACCCACACATGATATTTGTACCCTGCAGAGTCTCAGTGAGAGAGCAGTGACCCAGCTCTACCCTTGCTGTCCCTGCCGACAGAGAGGACTGCATTCACTCTCAGAACAGATTCATCTCCATAGAATCATGGAGCCAGAGAATCCTAGAATGGTTTGGTTGGGAGGGACCATAAAATCATCTCTTTGCAACCCCCCTGCCATGGGCAGGGACACTTTTCACTTGCCCAGGTTAATCCAAGCCCCATCCAAGCTGGTCTTGGACACTTCCAAGGATGGGGCAGCCACAGCTTCTCTGTGCCAGGGCCTCATCACCCTCACAAGAAAGAATTTCTTTCTGATATCTAATATAAATCTACTCCCTTTCAGTTTAAAACCATTACCACTCATCACTATACTCCCTAATATCTTAAACATCTATATCCCCTCCAAGGATGTAGAGGCAGAAAAAATTTCAGGAGAATGGTATTTATACCTATTAGGCGACTTCAGTGCTCAACATCCACTGGTTTCAACACAGAAGTTTTAAAAACTTCTTTTATTTTCCTGATTAGCTCCTATGAACGCAGCTCCCGAGTGTTCAAGCTCTCACGAAAAATCAAAGGAAGCCTGCATGCAAAGCACAAGCCCAGTTGTCACTTTCGTTTACTCATGCTTGTCCCAGAAAATGAAGAGGCTTTTTCTCACTTTGTTTTTTTTAATGCACTTGTGCAACACAGTTGTCTTTGGAGTTAAACTTCTTATTGTCATGTTGGAAACCCAAACTGTGAATGCAAATCTCCTGATGGCTTAGTACCAGACCTCTGAGTCTCATTGCAGAGTCATCTTTGAAAATTTAGCCTCATTTTGTAGTGACAAAGTGACAGATTCCTCTTGTAAGGAAATTCTGGTGAGCGGAGTGCCTGGAGGTTTGTCTAATTTGCTAGGATTACAATCTGGGTTTTAATGACTGTAGCTTAGTTTCCCCTCAAACCAGCCATCAAATTAGAGCTCTGCTTTTAGAGAAAACCAAATCCACAAAAATACAAAAGTAGATTTATCCCATCTGACCGGTGTTCCAAAGCTCCCAACTAAGCCTGTGTTCCCCTTGTCACATTTCCTCTGCTAGAACCTGGGTCTGGTTTTTAATCTTCTTGCATTGCTTTGAGCAGCCAGGGCTCTCAGGAAGCTCACTTTCACCCGCTTACTTCAGAAATTAATTGTGATTTCTGTCTCACACTGGTCCTGAGCATATACCTAATATGACTTCTCCTCTCAGGCTCTCATTTAAGGCCCCAGTGGGATGGTTCCCCTTCTCCCATCCTGAGCTTGTGCCGCTCTGCCACACCAAAGGGAAGCCTTGTGCCAGGATCAAGCCCACCAACTCCTTCACTTGTTCAGAGACACCTTTTTGTGATAGAAATTCTTCTCAAGCCCTTGCCAATTAAGCTCAGTTTAATAACTCTGACCATTTATGTGACATATTTTGTCTTGGAAGAGCTAATAAACCCACAACTTACTGTTCACAGTGCTCCCAAGAGGCAGATCATCATCATTATCACATCCTCACTCCCTTGAAAGGGAAACTGAGGCAATGTGTTTTTAGGACAACAGAGCAAAGTCTTTGCCAAACCACCCAGGTGAGTTCAGTGCTGTGCAGTCTCCCATGTGGGACAAAATCTTCTTCTGCTGGGTATAATGGGAGAATCTCCTGTTTTTCCTCATCAGGAAGATGAAAAGGTGAAAAAGGGGAGCCAGGCCATGAAAATTATGTCTGTGTAACTTCCAATTCTCTGCTGGGCATTTGAACTTAAAATGCCAGCAACATTCTTCTCCCTTGCTCTCAAGAGGAAAGCTATATCTGGAGTAGAGCAACATGCCTTAATTAGAGAAATTTAATGCCTTCGAAGCACCACCAAAGCACAATTAGCAAATAAGAAAACCCCAGAAATAAAGGCAGGAGACCTGAGTATGTAGATCAAACATCAAAGGAATATTACCTGTGCTTTCATCTCCCTTTCCTCTTGTGAGTCAAAGATACAACACACTACTGCATATTTTAAGCATTTTCTATTTTGAAAGCTTAAATGTCAGTGTAATTACCCCAATGGTAATTTCTGTTGTGCTGTTTCAGGCTGGCACTTCAGCAGAATCTCCCACTTTTCTCATGTTTATCTCCATCTCTGCCTTTGGTAGGTTTGTGTCCAATTCACTCTGAATTTGAGCTGGCTCACATTCCTTGAAAATCTGCTTTGAATTCTGCCAAACCATGTATGGTACTGCCTTTTGAGAGGCATTTTTGATGCCCTACTTTCACCTGGTTCCCCCCTCCTCTTTCCCAAGTGCAGGATCACCTGGTTGCACCAAGACCCAGAGTTGAGAGCAATTTGTAATGTAACCACATGGAACAGAACATAACTTTCACCTTTTTCTTTTTTCCTGTCCTTCTTTCTTTAGGATGAACTTTGCAGTTGAGGATTATTGACAAATCTGCTTGAAAAAGATGCATGAAGAACATTCTTTATGGTCCATCTTGTGGCAAAACGCAGGTATTTCTTTGCTCATTTGAATGTCAGTGGATTATTTATGCTGGTGCAATGTTTTCAAGAGATAAAATACTCCCCACTGTGCTACATGCAAATCTCTGCAATGTAAACATAAATAGTTGTTGCACATGCAAAATCAAAGACTTTTTTTATAATTATTTTTGGATAGTTCAGTCCTCTAATAGCATCATTTGGTGTAAATCAGTGGAGCTCTACTGGAGCCTGCAAAGCCCCTACTGATTTGTACCAGATGGGGCTCAAACTCTTCACTCTAAGTTTAGTCCTTCTAAACAAAAAAAAAAAAAAAAAAAAAAGGGAAAAAGCCTGGTAGTCCTTGAAAATGAAGTTCTTTGTTCATTCATGGGAAGCTGGTCGAGCAAGAGCGGCAGGGACTTTTCTTGATCCATATTCAGCCCTTATCTGGGGAGAACATTTCTGCCATGAGGGAAAGCAGGAGCTCCTGTGCCAAGTGAGCTCTTGGCCCCTCTGCTCAGATTACTGCAAAGATTTGCCAGATAATGTAATTTATAATGCGAACTCCTTTCTGCCAGGAATTGGACCAAGACCACCAGCTCTTTAGCACGGGCCAGCAGACTCTGCCAGATGCTAAGAATTTTCAGTCGTTCACAACCTGTGCTGCATTTTCAGTCACCTAAAGGTGAAGGGCTGGAAATCTGGTTTTCTGTCCCCAGAGCGATCTTGTTTCACTGTCATTCAGCATTATCTTTTCTCCAACACTGTACACAGCACAAAGAACTTTCTAAAGGTACTTTGACACCTGATTTGAGTCTAGCTGAAGACAACAACCTCAATTTCATCCTTCCGGTGTTCTGTAGAAAACTGTGCTCTGAGTAAATATAAAATAAATATTCAGTAGCATCTATTTTCACAAATTCATTTAGATTACATCATTCAAATAGGTGCTAGTGGAGGCTGCCCATGCAGATTTTAATGCTATAAATATACATTTCTTTCCAAATCATCAACAATGTCTTAACTGCTGTACACAGTGTTTTACCAACAGACACAAAGTTAACTTTGTTTGCATAAAAAGACATGGAAAATTAGGAGTTTGCTCCCCCTCTTCTGAAGGGTGATAGCAAAAATATCCATTAAATACCCAATATTACCTATCAATAACAGATTGGAGGAGAGAGTTTTGATAGAAGTGAAGAGTACACACATACACACAGCACAGATGTACCCACCTTTCAAACAACTAAAAACCTGCCTTGCTGTGATCAGCTCTTGCAGGTTTACCTGTCAGATTTTTCCCCCCTTGCCTTCTCCACTTTCCAACAAGATCTTCCACAAGCGTTGCTGTTATTCTTGTATAGGCTTGACGTGGACATGAACTTTTTTGCAGGAAGCCTGAGCTACTGCTAGCAGCTCCTGAAGAGCTCCAAGTCCGACGTGGGTTTATTTTGTGGTGAGTGCCATGGTAGAACTGTCTAACAATATAAGTCTGTTGGACATGTCGTCTGGGCTGTCACATTCAATTTGCACATGACCTCCTGGCCAAAAAATGGGAAAGAAGTGGTAGAATGTGGGACTGAAAGCTTATATTATTGCTTTGACAGCTTCACTCATCTAGAAGTAATGCAAAATGCAATTTATATTTATACTCTCTGACCTTCTGTACGGAGAGTGAAACTATCTAATGATGGGCCATGGTTACAGAGAAGGAAACAGATCTCAATACAGCTGGAATTTGTATACATTTTTTTTTTTGCTTTTCAATCATTCAATTACAGTCAAAAGATAAATGAAACATGAAGAGTGCCTTGCTTAGGTAGTGACACAATTATTTTATAGTGAGTAGGTTCTGGCTTTGAGCCTTGGCAAAGGTTGCCACGCACACCTTGTTTCACTAGATACAGATAACCTGCCTGCTCCCACCGGACAAATCCCCTCTGCCTGGAGGTGTGTCCTTCTGCCCATCACAGGAGGAGAAGAAAGACACCAGCAACTCAGTACCACTCTTCCCCTGCTGATGCTCTAATCCTATTACCCACGATGAATCAAGTCAGGCCCGGTTGCAAATGGGACACGAGGCGTTTCTGTGGAAAACAGGCAGAGAGGAAGAGTGAGCCATGTTCTTCTCATCTGAGGAGCAGCACATGGGTTTGTGTCCTCCCAGGGAGAAGAAATAAGTACAGCAGCCTTTGATTCTGACAGGAGCCACCAGGCAACACCTGAAGATCCTTAACAAAACCTCTCAGAGCTGGTATTGTACTGCCACAGCTCAGCATCCCTCAGAGGGGTTTGCTGCAGCCACCACTGTTCAGAGCAGCAATTTGGCTCAAAAATTCAGCCTCCAGCTGCATCTGTTTCTCCTCATCCAAATGAGACAGAGGATTTGAAGGAGAAGTTATTTGCAGGGATGAGCATTAAGAGAAGATAGCAAACACAGAAAACAGAAAGTGTGGGGTTTATGCACCTCAGTGTATTTTGGACAAGTACATCAGTTTGAACTCATCTCTTCACTCCATTGATCCATCCTGCTTTAAACAGGAGTCGATCCAAAGTCCACTGACCTTAGTAGTGAGAGTTTCATAAATGGTTGGAGGCTGTGAAACAGGTTTAGAAATTAGGTGTTCATATAAACCTGTCACTTGCTTTCTTTTCTGTCGTAATTGTTTTCTTCTGGTTTGCCACACTTTGCTCTTGTACACTGAATTAATAAAAAAAAATTAATTTCAACTGATATCCAACTTTCTCTGTGGAATTATTTTTTTAAACTATATGTGTTGACAATAATAAACCACGACACTGATGGTCACTATACAGTTAGTGTGTCAGAAAAGATTAAAAATGCAGAAAAAAAGGCTATGAGAAGGTCATGTTTCATAAAGAAATACAATAAGATGAGATAACTAAGGCAGAATAGTTCAATGATGAGAGGCTGAGTGAAGATTAATATGCAATTTATCTTCCTTTTGGTTCATTTCTCAATGAGAAAAAACAGTTTGTCCAGGTTAAAAAAGTCTTACTTCTGCACATTTTGATGCGGAATATGATTATATTTATTAAATTATCAGGAAACTTGTTATCTAGCTGATTTGTGGAGCTTCTTCCCCTGGTCCCTGCAGCCTGGGACACTCTCCTGGCTTTTCAGAGTGTAATATTTCATCCCATGGGTAAAGCCACGGGCCACACATGAGGACTGGGACCCCTGGGGTGGCTCCCTGGAGGCAAGGGGCAGCTCTGGGATGACCAGGGCTGTGTGAGGGGCACTTTGCAGTGTGAACCTCACAGTTGGTGCATGTGGTTAAATCAATACCCACCTCCCTAAGGCTCCTCCAGCCTCAGAGCCCTGCAGCCCAGCCAGGGGGGATCCAACCAGGGGATCTGCTTCCTTTTTGTTCTTTTTTTTTTTTTTTTCCCCCAAGTGGAGAGCTGGAATAGAAAACATGAGTTAAAACAACCAAAAAACTCCCCAGCAAAAGCTCTCCAAGTCCAAAAACTTGTCCAGGTCTGATTCCTGCTGGTGCCACCACAGGCTTTGCCCTTGGCAGCAGGAGGAGAGGGGCATGAGGCCTCTGATTTGGGTGGGTGGGAGACAAACGCCCCTGGGTAACTGCAAGGGTGTTTTTGCAACCTCTTGCCCAGCAGCTGGTACAGCAAGCAGTGCTTCCTCTCACACACTCCACAGATCTTTTCCAGCTGAGTCACTAAATCAGGAAAAAATGGAACAGTTGAGCTGGCATTTTAGAGGACTGGTTTGGAGGGGGATGGGAGGAAGAAATCCCCCTCCTTCATCTGTACCTTTTTTTTTTTTTTTTCACCAAGCTGCTGGAGTGAAGCAGTTAATAGTGATTTTTCTTTCCATCATTTTTAATCCACAACCCTGCCCTGTACCTGCCCTTATAATCCCCTAGCATGTGCTGGTGACATCACATGACCATCAGCTCCCAGCTCCATCCCTGTGACTGTCATTAACTGTTGCAAGCAAATGAAAAATGACTGGGAGACTCGGTGGCTCCCACCAGTGACCTTGGGTATTATTAGAATGACCCCGCTTTGGCTGGACCATAAAAAAAAAGAAAAACCTTTCTTGATATCATCGCTGGGGCTGACTGAGGCTGTTTGCAGCGAGGAGAGGGGAAAGGAGTGGAGAAAGCCATTAAAGAAAGCAAAGTAAATGTTATGCAAAGATGCAGTGGCCATAAATACTTGATCAGAGGCACAGCCCCAGCAGCAGCCCCACAGCCTGATCCCTTGCCAGGACACACTGGGCAACACTGGGGTTACAGAGCACCTTGCCGGGAGTATTTTTTAACCAACCTTCTCTTTGTGATTTGTTTGCTTGGGCTTTAAAGGAAAATAAATCACGTGTAACTACTTAAGGGCTTATTGGCCTCTCACACCTTATATTCTGACAGGCTTTCCTGCTCCTACACACAACTCTGTAAGCAGAGGAGGAAGCACACTGGGCAGGATGAACATTTTTTGTGCAGTATAACACAAGGAAAATGTGTCTTTATGTCTCTGTGTACAAACACCTCCTCTGTGTGCAAACACACACACGTGTACAGTGCATGTTTACTAATGTACATGTGTATGTAAGCATAAATACACATTAATAATTAAATTAATACAACATATACAAATAAATATGTTCATATGAACATCAAAATAGATGTTCATATTTATGGTCGTGCATTATTCTCAGTGCACAGGCAGGTGGACATGAAAGGAACAAATATTCATTGCATGTGTCTGCTGTTGCCTTCTATGTAATATATAATAATATATATATCTGTATCATATAGTGGTCGTGTTTCTTCCAGAGCACTCTAGAGCTATTAGCAATAGCAATGAACAATAAGAATAAAGAATAAAAAATAAGAGACAGAGTTAATAAGAATGAGAATGACAATGAGAATAAGAAAAAATGAGAATAATTCACATATCTGGGCTAGGCCATGAGGATGTTCTGCTGTTTAGTGCCCACCCTGGCAGGGACCTGCAGGCTCCCCCGGGGCAGGGGCTGCCCAGAACCCCCAGCCCTGTCCCAGTTCGGTGCTGGGTGACCCCGCCAGGCTGCAATGCGCCACCCGAGGGGGCTGGGTGGGGACCGGCTGCCCTCGGGGTGCCTCGCTGTGAAATAGTTACAGCCCTGGAGGCTCCCAAAAGCGACCCTCCCGCCGCTGTCCTGCCTGGCTTCTCCGCTGTCAGCTGGAAATGGATCTGATGCCCTCTGGACTTTAACTCCCGACGAAAAGGGCATTTTATTACAGGTTACGACAAGTTGCAGAGAGACTTGGATAACTCAATAAGAAGAAACACCAAGCGGAATCAAGGGGCGGGAGAGGGGATGCTGCAGGTGTTTAGCAGGCAGGAGGAAGATGAGTTCAGGCGGGAGCAGGGAGCTGATTTTGGGTTGTGAGCAGGGAGCTGATGTTGGGGTGTGAGCAGGGAGCTGATGCCGGAGTGTGATAAGGGAGCTCATGCTGCCCGCAGAAGAGCAGCGCATCCTCTGCGGAGCCCCTGCCTGCTGGGGCTGCCCGGCAGAGCCCCGCTACCAGCGCCAGCCCCTCATCGGGGAACAAGGAGCAGAGAGCACCAAACCTCCTTTCCCCACCCCTAATAAATCGGTGCTTCCTGCGTGTCTAGAGAGCTTCTGTCCCCTTTGCGCCGTGCAGGACATTCTGAGTGCGACTGAGGCGGGAGGGAAGGGCTGCAGGTGTCTTCCCCACCCAGGTCTCTCTGCTGTTTTGGTCCAGGAGGGCATCTCTGCCGGGCTGCAGGGGGGTGGTTCCGTTCCGCGGTGCCAGGCGGAGCGGGCAGTGAGCGGCGCTCCGCCGGGCCGCGCTCACCCCCGGCTCTCGCATCCCGTTCCTCGGACCTGTCACGTACCCAGAAGGATGCCAAGAACTTTATGGAGTCTGTGAAGCACTCAGTACTTCTGTCTTTAGTGGCATCCTCATAGACAAACTTCGCAGGTGTTAAAAAAATATGCCGGGAAATAATACTACTAATACTAATAAAAAAGCCTCAACAAGCTTAACAGCTGCTCAGGGACACTGCAAACCATCTGATTTTGCAGGATAGGGCTACCGTCCTAATTCTCCCTGGCAGCTTTTCAAGTGCGTTTCATCGCTGGTTGCCAATGGAGGATGGTTCTGTCTCTCCCTTCGAGCCCTGCCGGGTGTCTCTGGGAGCGGTTTGGCACGAAGAAAATCAACTCCCATCTCGGGAGCTGGGAAAAAAAAAAAAAAAAAGAGTGCTGGTGTCTGGAAAATAAATAATAATAATTTTTAGAAAAAGTTTTGAAGTGTCAGACTGTGAATTTAAGAGTTTCAGCCGGGATAATGTCGTGCCTTATGGCAGGTGAGCACCGCACGGGGAGCGCCTCACCCTCCTCGGGGCACAGAGAAACGCGACAATCGCAGACAGTGTGGGGACACTCGTGTGCTTGAAGAGCCCAGGGGTGACCTCTGTGCCAGTCTGCCACCCCTGTGCAAGCCAAGGGGCACACAGGGTTTCATCGGGAGGGCTGAAGGCAGGAATCACAGCACGGAGCACTCCTGCATCCCTTCCCCAAGGATACTCCCCCAGCCCTCTCCAGCCGGCCGGGTGACTGTCAGCTTGTTATTTCTCTCTGGCTTGTGTGTCTTGTTTCGGGTTTATATTTATTTTTGAAGTGTTGAAGCCCCAGTCACACAAAGGGTTTTCTCGGAAGGAAAAAAAAAAATCCCCAACGAAATCCCAGAGCAATCTTCACCGCAAAGCGGAGCTGCCTGTTTCTGGAAATGATGCTTGCAGAGAGGGTGAAAGTCATGAGCCTCTAACCAAAAATGTAACAAACCCTGGCCAGTATCACAAGGGCAAACTTCCCATGGGCCTCAGGGTTTGTTGTTATCCTTGCTTACACTGATAAGTCGTTTTCACTAAATCCCCCAAAGTTGCTTGCTCTTTCCTTTCATGTATAAAGTTACCAAAATCTGAGAGATAAGACAGATTTACTGTTTCTGGATAAGACACTGTTTATGGCCACACATAAGAGACCACACTGCAAAAGATCAGTTAAAATGTGTTGCTGCTTCAATGAAAGACTGTTGGGAAAAAACCCTGGTTTTACTTTAAACGATAGCATGAAGAAAATAATAATATAGTAAGAGGGGAAAAGAGGCAGCTCCCAGAACAATAAAGACATTTTCTGCTCCACTGTCTTTCGTGTTTTCACCTGTATCTGTACTTTCCAGAGCAGACAGTGACTCAGGGAAATGCTTTTCTTCTCCATTTCTTCTATTTTATTTCAAAACGCAGCTGACACCTTCACAGGTACATGACATTATCCACACTCACACTCGAAGACAGGTCTGGGGAATGTGGTGGAAGGATGTGTCAAGGATGAGGCAGGAAAGTGCAAATTTAGAAAATCTTGGAAGTTTTTCTAAAAGCCGTCTGAAAAGACAAATTAGTGGGGATT
Organism: Petroica traversi; assembly: GCA_025920805.1. Lineage (NCBI taxonomy): Eukaryota > Metazoa > Chordata > Aves > Passeriformes > Petroicidae > Petroica > Petroica traversi. The sequence continues at coordinate 19,203 of JAHLSL010012897.1, forward strand.
CCTGAGATTATAATATATACATTTTGAACTCTTTTTGGAGAACTTTAGCATTTAAGGAGGGATGACAAATTTCCTAAGAGGCTACTATTTGTTTCTTCCCCTTCAGTAACAAGTTTTTGTCTATATTTGCAGTCGCTGGTGTTTTGTTGTGCTGCTGCTTTGGGGGAAGAGAACTCAAACCAAACTTTCTGACCTCACTGCTAAATCTTAGCCTTCCTTTGGTTATCCAAAACTGTTTGAATTCGAGCCAGTGAGTCCCGAAACTTTTACAAACCTGAGTAGAGAAATATCCCCTGTGAGAGTGTATTAGCACTCAGGGAGACAAATCACAGCACGGTGGCTAAAATAAAAAATAAATAAAATAAAGTTCGGGCTCTCCCTGAGGTTTATTTTTAATGTACCTGTTTTACACTTCTAAAAAATTTTATAGTAGTAAAAGAATTGAAGGGCCGAGTAACAACTTTAGAGGTAAATAGGAGAGGAGAATGGGGGACCCAAGGAAGAACAAAGCCAGGCAGGAGTGAGGCTGCTGGAAACCAAAAGTTTCTATGCTCAGTCTCTGAGAGATGGGCGAGCAGACATAATCCTGGAGCCGGGCAGCAGGAATTGCCCCTCTGCCAGAGGCAGCGAGGGCATCGCCCTTCCCTAGGTCCCCCCAGCTCTCGATAATAAACTCAAGTGCCTGCCTGTCTCAGCCCTGCCCATCTTCTTTAGCCAACTTGACAAAGTGGAAGGAATATGTCATGTGAATTATTAAAGAGGAGGCAGTTGACTCCTAACCTTTGTTGCTTTTTCTCAGAACCCATTACCTGAGAATTTATCTTGCAGGAATTACAGTGTCTGAAAGCTTTGGGAGGAGCAGCCAGGAGGGAGGGGGGGCGTTTGAATAAGAGTTTTGAAGAAATACCGCTGAAAAGCACGAGGTTTCACCTTAGCATTTGCACCACTCAAGAGGTGGATAACGTGTTAGAGAAAACAAGCCATTCCTCCTTAGAAGTGGATCAGGTTGCCACAGGGAGCCGGGGAATAAAATCCGGACTGAATTTAAAACGGCTATCACCACTTAAATACCTTTAAAAAGTAGAAAGGGGGAAATAGAGTGCTTTTGCGTGCTTAAAGTTTGTCCTTTAGCCCCGTTCTTAAAATTAACGAGGGCTCTTGATAAATAATCTCCCCACCCGCCCTGGGTGAAGAAGGGGCTCTGCAGCGTGTCCTGCTCATCCCCCGGCACCCAGAGGCGGGATTTAGTTCCCTGCCAGGGATGCAGAGGCCGGAATCTCGAGGCAAAAAGCACAAACTCTCCGTACAGACTCCAAAGTTTAGAGATTCTGCCATAACCTTCCCTACAAAAGTTTGTCAGTGCGATGGAACTGCCGGGTAACTCGGAGGCCGAGCAAAGTGTTGGCTGATTTTTCCCAGGAATTCGTAGCAGAAGGACAGATCAAATGGCACGGACATTATTTTCATTTTTTTTCCTCCCCCCCCCACCTTAAAAAAAATTATTTTATTTAGGAAAGGGAAAAACCACTTTGGGAGAGAAGAAGACGGGGGTGGTTTTTCTGGTCCTTTGGGCACAGATTTGTATCTACCGCTGCCAAGCCTAAGGTAATAATTGAATCTCTCCCAAATCTTGGTGATAGAGCAGTCAGAAATTACTCCATCTGACAGCAGAGCCGTGAGGCAAGTGATGGATACTATTGTCCAAGGCTGACCCTCCATTAACACCACCTATCAGCATCTGTATTCTGTCACCAATTCCCATGCCGGAGCCAAGAGGGGTGACTAATATTCTGAGCACATTGAAGGCTTCCATGCTGAGTTCAACCCTGCATCAACTAAATGGGTGGAGAGGATGACCTAAACCTTGCTCTCTATCTCCACTCGCCTTATTACCCCACTCCAATCCCATTGTTTTGCAGGTGCCTGCAATTTGCTCCTTATCTCCTCACTGTTTATGAGGGCTCCTTTTTATTAATACAAAGGGAGAAATGTTATTAATATTAATTAACAAAATAAAAAACGAAGCAGTTTTGGGAATGCACCAAATGAATAATCTCATCCCCTAATTGGAGATGAAATGGTGGTGGGGGGAGGAGGTGTAAGAGAAACATGACCTACTGGGTGACAGGCACAGGTTGGAAGGGTGACATTTTATTGTAAGCCTCCCTATGAAAGGAAGAAAAGGAAAGGACCAGTCAATTTAATGCAAGGACCAAGAGTGCAAGAGTGTTGCTAAGAGACAGAGATGCTGCTAAAGTTCTGTGAGAAGCTGTACCCTGACCTTATGCAAATGGAGGCTTCCAACTCTTTGTGGAAAGGCTGCAAATTCCACCCACTGTGTCACCAATACCTGGCATCGAGCCTTTTATTCAAATGTTCTCTAAAAACACACACGCAGAGGATATGACAAAGCATGACACACTTAGGGCTGGAAGGGGGGACGCGAAGGGGGGCAGTGGGGAGGGGGAAGGACGGATCTCATGGTGGAAATGTCACCCATCCTTACCTCCCAGAGCCTGTCAT
>JAHLSL010012897.1:36725-48273 GCA_025920805.1 Petroica traversi
CTCCCAGAGGTTTCCTCCTAAATATTTGCCCTAAACCAGGACAGCAAGCATTTAATAAAAAGCCCATGGAAATGTTAATTAATGGTATTTGGTACTAAACTCTCACTTTGATGCTAAAATGTTACGCTGTGCAGATTTAACATTCATTTGGCATTTTTTGCCCTTGTTACCATCTGCAAATTTCCACCCCACACCTCATTCTCACATCAGGTTGCTGAAATAATTTGATAGGATTACAGCATATGCCAGTAATGAACACTAGGGATGGCTTCTGATCCCACTACACCTGTTTAACATCGTGGCTCTCATTTGCCTGATTCTTCTCAGTTGTTTGCCTCTTTTCCTTCCTTATCCCAACCCAAACCACCCTTGGTTTTGCACAATCGTGTAGGAAGAGGCAACGTCCCTCAAAGAACTCCCAAGAACTTCAGCTGCTGCCATGTTTGAAACAAATGAGGGCAATTCCTGTGAGTTCAGAAAAAATATTCTGTTGAACCAAGTTACTCAGGCATAAAATAGTCTGAAAGATGCAGCAGCAAGAAGAGATGTGAGAAACCTGGCAGTGGCTCTAAGATACCCTGGGGAAAAGGAATCTGAAGGTTTTCAGGGCTAAAAGCCCACCCAGAGCATGGAAAGGAGCTCTGTGAATGATCTCTGAATCTCACTGAAGGTAATTCTGGTTTCCTAAATACCTGTAGCATTGGGAAATTCAGCCAAGAAAATGATAAATGTACTTTTTTAGGGTTGATAACAAGGTAAAACACAAACTCATTGAAAATATCTGTATGATGGAGGGAAAAAAATTGCTTACATTTCAAAGACTTTAAACTTTGTTTACAAAAATGGGACTGGTCTGATTACAGAACTCCTTATATTTGCATTTACATTTGTCCTAAATAAGAACACTTTGCCTTGTAAATAAAATCACAATAATAAGTTAAACATATTTTAAAATAATTCCTTTGGCTAAAATGTTGATAAAAGGAAAAATTTCTTCAAAGATACAAGAAAATTAATTTTTTTTAGATTAAAATCCCACTGGGAAAAAAAAAAAAGCTGATGTATCATTTCTAAGGAGAGAAAAACCCCCATAAGAAATCCAACTATTCTTTGAAATTCCAGTGGATAGATAACTGTATATATATATATGTTTAAGCATTTATTTCTTTATAGTGTTGCTTTTAGATTAATTCATGTTTTATATTGAATGCTTATACAGGGTTTTAATGACATTTCTGTTTACCTTGTGTCTTTCTTGATAAATTAACCTTTTTCAACAGTAATTATAAATTACATAATCACATTACAGCATTAATTAAAGATATTAGCAGATGACCTATAATTAATATAAAATAATTACAGAAATTATTGTTAGTTTCAATAATCTGGAGCTGAAACCCGCTTTGAAACGTCTCATGCCAGTATTCCTCAGAGTGATTACAGTCTCTGTTACAGTAAAATATCCCACTGCCACTTTATTAGTGTGTACAGGAGAATTCATTTTTATGCCAGATATCCCAGCATGTCCAGGCACTGACTTTTACAAAATGGGTTGGGGACATAATTATGAGCAACACATCTTGCGCAGGTCACCCAAGAGCTCCAAACTATAAAAAAAATGATTGACATCTTCCACCACTTTTTAAAAAATTATTTTATTGCTGTTGTGTGCTGCTCTTTGAATACTCTGTGATTTGTGCTGGTATCTGGCTGCTGCCCTCTAAGGCTGCATTTTTCCATCCTACCTGGCAGCTTCTGCCATATCCAGCTTGGTCCTTTTGGAGCATCTCAAACACAGTAGAAAGGAGGGGCTCACTTTGCCTAAGGAAATTCAGCTGTAACTTGACATATTGGCCAAAAAAATGTCATAGGGATAAATTCTGAGTTCAAAAAGTGTTTTGTGAGAGAGTTACTGACCTACCCTAACTTATTTGACAACTGGGCATGGAATGTAAGAACACAGCAGATGCAGACTTGAGGGAGCCTCTTTAGGGCTTCACTCTGGACACTATATATGTGAAAACTAGACCATAAATTGATTAAAATCCATCTCACTTTAATTATTTTGAGCATGGTTTTCTATGTCTTCCTTTCCTATACATCCTTCCCCCCTGAACAAAATGCATAACTGAATACTTGGAATCACAACCTTGCCCTGTCTCCAGAGACTGGCTCTGAATTGCCACTTCTAGAAACGTGGTGAAATTACCCTAACAAAGAGTAAAACAGAATTCCAGCTCCAGACTGTGATTCCTTTCCTTCCTTAATGAACATTTGCCCCAAAGTTTGAAGGTAAAACTTTCCACATTAGACTTTCACAAGGGGCAGACTCATTTGCAAATATTTAGCAGGGCTCTGCAGCCCTCCCCAGGGGCAGCTTGGGCAGAAATGTCAGCCTGAGAACTGTGGTACTTTCAAGAGAGTAAAACCACAATGCTCTGATCTGACTATAAATGTTACGTTGCATTTCATTATTGGCTTGGCACACGTTGTACAAGGGGAACACAGACGTCTTTATCTGTATGTTTGACTCTCTGTACACACATCTGTCATGAGGGATATTTTTAAGGTTGCTGCCTTGGTTAGATGAAGACAATAACATTTATTTGTGCAGGGATTGCACTAAATATTGGCATGCACATAAATGGAGGCTGTAGGCAGAAAATACAATCCATAAAGATTTAGGGGATGTCGTTCAAAGCACACAAATCTATGCCTTGTTCATGTGCATCTATAAATAGCTGTGTAAGAAACTCGAGGCATCAGTGTCCAGTCCAGATCATGGCCTTATAAAAGCAGCTCCTGTGCAAGAATCCACTTTACAATTTCCTCTGCTCTAACAAACTCCTTTTATTGCAGACTTAATGAGTGCTTTCAAGTGCACGACAAAAACGAGATGAGAGAGTTTGGGGAAACCTCTTTTTCGGGGAAAACCAACACCTTGAATTAAAGGCATCAACTACTTGAGCCTCTGCAGTCAAAGTTGTGTTTTCAGAATGTTAAACTAATAACATTAATTGAACTACTGAAATACTATAAAATAAAGGAGAAAAGTCCAGTAAACACAGCCCCTAAAACTGCAAAGAGATGCTTGCTTTTGATCTGCAGGAGCCTCTGCTTCTCTTTTTCCGCACAGGAAGGATCACTCAGCTTAACCTGTGGGTGCTGCCTACAGCAATATTTTAACCATTTGATATTTTTAAAAAACCCTTGCATTTTCTTTGGAGTCCTATAATTCATTTTCCCCTTTATTATTTTTTTTTTGTGTGTGTGCGTGTTATTAAGCTAAAGAACAATGGGAATTTTTTCCTCCTCTTGTTTTGTCCATAAATTGATTTATGTTACAGTGAGTAGTTGAATTACACACCTTTGTGTAAAACATGCTGAACACTAAAGAATAAGTGACTATCTACCACTTGAAGATTAATCTTCTCTTTGTTTGAGTATCTGAGACTACAGGGCACTCACAGCTGGAAAAGAGCATTCCAGCTACAGGTTTGTGTTTTTAATAGCATATGAAAGCTGTTATCAGGATTTTTTTTTTTTTGCTGCAGTATTTATTTATCATCATCATCACTTAATTGTAATTCTACTGTACATTTCATCCCAAAACCTCAGAGTGCTTCGCAGGCATTAATTATCCCAACCAAATCATGCAACACGTAAGTGATACACAGGGATAATTTAACAACTACTAAGAGGAGCTAACTGTGAGGCAGCTCCAGAGAGGTTGTAAATTAGTTGTATGGGCTATCTGAATGAGTTAGGTGTAGCCTGGGGAGCTGAAAAGTGCATTACCCAGCCAAAGCAGCAACGTGCCATTAGCAGGCAGAGCATAATTATGATTTGGCTGAGCTGTAGGACCAAATTATAACACTAAAGTGAGACTCACACTGAGATGAGTAAGAGTTCTTCTTCAGTGCCATGTGTGTGCTGGCATCTTTGTGTCCCCCGTTCACCAGGGATGATGTGCATTGATACAGTCTACAGAAGATAAGTAATTTTTACCTAGGCAGACCAAACTTGTGACTTTCGGCCCAAAAAAAAAATCAAGGAATAGAGAAGAGTTCTGTTAATTTTATTCTGTTTTTAAAGAGAATGAAAAAAAATCCTCATAAACTACATTTGCAAGGCTTTTCTCAGTCACATCCCAAAGAGATTTCCAACAGCACGAGTGGCACTGCTCTGGTGGAATATAGGTCACCTAACTCAGGCTGGAAATGCAGCACTGAGCTGTTATGTACTGAGCTGTGATGGGATCACACATGAGGCAGAAAGGCTGAATGCCTATAAAAATAGAAATATTTATATTGCACGTATACAGGAGCCAGAGGAGATGTTTCCTACATGACTAAGCTCTTAGTGTGCTCCTCGCCTTCAAGTGGAAGTAACTCAAAACTTGTATTTTGAATGCTTTATAGAAACTTTAATTAAGAAGAAGAGCTCATTTTAGTCTTGAAGGGAATGCTGATATTTTAAAATTTTACTGAAGCTGTGGTGTATGGAATATTGATAGTTTAAAAACATATAACAATGTTAATTGTTAACTGCAATTGCAATAATTGTAATAACATTTGTGACAGCAATTGTTAATTGCAATAACAATGTTAATTTTCCTCCTTTCCCCAGGATTTACTAAAAAGTGACTGCCATACTTTCCATCAGCTGCTCACCCCAAAACGTGGCTGTCTCTGACATCAATCAGGTGTTGCCATAGGAAAAAGTTGTCTTAATTGCACATGTTGTCAGTTAAAAACAGCAGAGGAAAGAAAAAGACAACCCACAGGCGAAATCAATGACCAGGGAATATCTAAATGTGCTGGAATAAATATACAAGCAATGGAAACTATTGCCTGTCTTAAGACCAGCAAGTTCAATTTTCAAACAACCCTGCTAAGCTGAGGTTTAGGGACTCACTCCTGCTTATTTCAGGGATAGACAGAGGATTTCACCAGCTGAGGATATGACCCCAATATCATCCAAATGCCACATGAGTGCTCCATCCCCTGGGCTTTGAAGAGGTGTGGAGTGGTAACCTGTACACACGTGGGGGTTCCAGAGCAAAGGGTTTGTCAACAGGATTCAAGGTCAACATGTATCAAAACATGAGACCTGGCTAATTTATTTTCATTCATGCACTTGGAGTCAAGCAGCAAAGAAGGGGTTAACCATAAAGTATTTCACCTTGAACCTTGCACTCTCTTTGTCTAGCACACCATAATAAAAGATCAAGAGTTCCTGCTTATTATCTTATTTTTCCTCCTTGTTCCACTAGGCTAGGGCCCAGACTAGTTATGGATTAACACTGTGATCAATAGTAAGATTGCTGTCTCGCTCTCGGCAGGGGAAAATGAACTCAAAATGCAGTCAAACTCTTATTGATCAAGGATATAGGTCTCACTTTCATTACCTCTGTCTCCTGATAACCCACATATAATGTGATGAGTTGCTAATCTCTCTGCTTTTCAATGGACCCTTCACCCCTTCTGTCTGCACGGTTGTTCTGGTTTAGGGTAAATATTTAGGAGGAAACTTCTGGGGGGTCTTCTTTAGGAAGAGTCGATTTTAATTACTTTTCTCTTTATAGGTTTGGGAAGAATTTTCTTAGAGAAAAGTGGAAAAAATTATTTATTTAATAAATAGAATATTTATAAGTATAGGGAAAATTTGGATAATATGAAAATAATGAAACTTTTTTTTTTTGAAGAGATGGTAGATTTAGAGTCCGTTTGAGTCTGGTTTAGTTTTTTAGTGGGGGGGTTGATTGTCGGGTCTGGTTGTAGAAGTTAGCGGGGGGGGGGGGGCCCGGGGGTTCCCTGGTGTCTTGGGTCCACGTGATGTTAATTAGTCTTAGGAAGAGGAAAAAAGGAAAAAATATTTAGTAAAAGAAATAAAGTTTCTCCCTGTAAAAAGTTGGGAAAAATCTGAGGAAACCCTCCACTGTGAGTTCTTCTAGTGCTCACACCAGAGAGAGTAAAAAGTAGGAAAAAAAAAAAAAGAAAAAGAAAAGAGATAACGCTGTCCGTTGGAATGTAGTCTCTTTGTTCTCTTTTGGCCTTGGTTCGTAGGAGTAAAAGTATCCTGTAGACAGACGGCGAGTGTTTTTTTTCTTCCACCTTTACTTTCTCTGTCTTTTTGGGACCAACTTAAAACTGCAGAACTTAATGTTCAGCATAAGTAAGAGGACGATTGGGGATATAAACAGGTCATATGGCCAACCCAGGACATTCTACCCCTTATCCCTATATCGTCATTTTAGTACTTAGACTAATACAGTCTGATTCTACACACACATATATGTATACATATATATACAGTGTACAGTTATTTATAGACAATGTTAGTAAAATTTAGTAAATAGTGGTATTTATATACATATATATAGTGTATAGTTATATATAGACAATGTTTCTGAAATTTAGTAGATAGTGGTATTTATATATGGTTTTTATTTAATAATTAAATGATCTTGGGGTACACATTGTGTTGTTTCATTTTTTTGTATTATTTACCATGTGTAACTTGGTTTCTGAGTAAAGACAACTTCACGGATGGGTTTGTCTGTATTTGAGGTAGAGTTGATCTACACTGTTTTCTTTAATAGACTTCTAACATGTATTACTGGGATTTTGTTTTCATTTACTCTATGTAGGGACTTAGACTGGGCTGGGCTAGTTCTGTTGCAAGATTCCCTAGTGTTTACTAACTAGGTGGTCTTTGTTAAATGTCTTTCTTAATTTTTAAAAGAGTCTCTACCTAATGTTTTTAGGGTGGTTTTTAATAGTTTATTGTACTTCTTTACTTTACCTGTAGTTGGTGTGTGGTAGGGGATATGGTACATCTATTTAATACTATGTTCTTTAGTTCAAGTGTTGATAAGGTTGTTTTTGAAATGAGTCCCGTTGTTTGACTTAATTCTTTTAGGGGTATTATGTTTCTAAAGGACTTTTTTTTTAAGGTTTAGGATGGTGTTCTGGGTAGTGGTATGAGGTACAGTGTAAGTCTCTAATCATCTTGTAGTGGTTTTTACTATTGTGAGTACATAGTGTTTACTTTGGTGTGTCTGGGGTAGTGTGATGTAATTAACTTGTCAAGTCTCTCTATACTTATATTTGGACTAGTGTCCCCTATACTATAGGGGTTTCACTCGTTTTGTATGTTTAATTGTCGTACATGTTTCATAATCATGGATTACTTGAGAGATGTAGTCTATGGTTAGATTTACTCTTTGGTTTTGTGTCCATTTATAGGTGGCATTTCTACCCTGATGATTTGAGGTATTATGGGTTTATTGAGTTAGGAACAATTTTCTCTTGTGTTGTTAATTTAAGTCTATCTTTGACACTTTTATCTTTGTAGTCTGATTTACCTGTTTGTTGTTCTGGTGTTTCTTATTAGTCTGACTCTTAGGGACATGGATATTTATATGGTGGACTTTTATAGGTAGTTTCTCTATTCGGGTAGTGATGTCTTTCCACACTTCAGCAGTCCAGATCGGTTTTCTTTTATGCTGCCAATTAGTCTTTTTCTATTTCTCCAGTTATCCTTACAGAGTATTGGTTACTATCTATGAATTGGTGTAGAGGTAGAGTTTTGGTCACTTCTCTTTTTCAGTAATGTCTAGGGTTAGTTGAATGGCTTTGAGCTCAGCTAGTTGACTTGATTTACTTTCTCCTTTAGTAGTTTCTGTAACCTGTTGTGTGGGGTTCTACACAGTTGTTTTTCACTTCCGTTTCATCCCTACGATACGACAGGAACCATCAGTAAAAAGAGTGCAGTGTGTTTCTTCTGCTGGTAGTTGATTGTATGATGGAGCTTCCTCAGCCCGTGTCACTTGTTCTTGTTCCTTTTTATCGGTGAGATTAAAGTTTTCACCTTTAGGTTAATTTGTAATTATCTCAAAAATCCCAGGGCGATTCAGGTTTCTAATACGGGTGTGCTGTGTTATGAGGGTAATCTATTTGTTCTATGTAGTACTGGTGGTATGGTGGGTAGATGGAATTTTTGTTTTGAATATCTACCTTAGTACTGGTAGTCGGGGTGCCAGGAGGAGTTGTGTTTCAGTGTTAATGACTTCTGAGGTGGTTTGGACTCCTTTACAGGTAGTTAAGATTTCTTTCTCTGTTGGAGTGTAGTTGGTTTCGGACCCTCTGTAACTTTGACTCTAGAATCTCAGTGGTTGGCCTTGAGTCTCTCTAGGTACCTTTTGTTAAAGGTTCCATGACAGACCATGGCTCCCGGCTGCAGAGTAGAGTATGTTTTTTACATCTGGTCCTGTTCTGACAGGGTCAAGTGTTATTGTATGAGTGATTTTCTGTTTGATCTGGGTGAAGGTTTGTTGTTGTTCAGGGCCCCACTGGAAAGTGTTCTTCTTGCGGGTAACTAGATAAAGAGGGTTCACGATCTGGCTGTACTCGGGAATATGTATTCTTTAAAAGCTTATGGTGTCTAGGAAAGTTTGTGTTTCCTTCTTGTTGGTCGGTGGAGATATTGCTGAAATCTTGTTGATAACCTCGGTGGGAATCTGGCACCGTCTATCTTGTCACTTTACCCCTAGGAACTGGATCTCCTGAGTAGGTCCCTTAACTTTGTTCCTCTTGATGGTAAAACTAGTTTTTAGGAGAATCTGGATAATCTTTTTTCCTTTTTTAAACATTTCTGCTGTCATGTTTCTCCACACAATGATGTTATCAATGTATTGTAGATGTTCTGGAGTCTTATCTTTCTTTAGGGTTGCATGGATCAGTCTATGGTAGATTGTGGGACTGTGTTTTTACCCTTGGGGTAAACGATTCTAGGTGTATTGCACACCCCTCTAGGTGAAAGTAAATTGAGGCTTGTACTTAGTTGTTAAAGGAATGGAGAAAAATGTATTTGTAATGTTAATCGTGGTGTACTACTTTGTTGCCTTGGACTCTAGTTTATATTGGAGTTCCAGTATGTTTGGTACAGCAGTACTCAATGGTGGAGTCACTTTGTTCAAGGCGTGATAGTCTACTGTTAATCTCTATTCCCCCTTTGATTTGTGTACAGGCCAGATGGGGTTGTTGAAGGGTGAGTGGGTTTTGTTGACTACCTCTTGGTTTTTTAGTTTACGAATCAGTTTGTGGAGGGGAATTACAGTATTTCGACTTGTTCTGTACTGTCGGTGGTGTACTGTCGAAGTGGTAATTGGTACTCGTTGTTCTTCTTCTTTTAGAAGCTTAATTGCAGAGGGATTCTCTGATAGTCTAGGTAAGGTACTTAATTGTTTAATATCTTTTGTCTTTACAGTAGTTATCCTAAAAGCCCACCTGAGTTTTTTCGGGTCTTTGAAATATCCATTTTGGAGATAGTCTATGTTTAAAATATATGGGGTTTCTGGGTCAGTCACAATAGAATGTTTTTTCCACTCCTTTCTAGTCAGGCTCACCTCAACTTTTACCACAGTCAAATCTTGTGATCCTCCTGTTACACCAGCAATAGAGACAGATTCGGTCCCCACATGTCTTGATGGGATTAATGTGTACTGTGCACCAATGTCAACTAAGGCTTCATATTTTTGTGGTTTTGATGTGCCAGGCCAATGAATTTACACAGTTTAAAAAACATGGTTTTTCCTAGCCCCCACTTGGTTAGAGGCAGGGCCTCCCTAAGCCTGGCCATTTTTCTTTCCTTGGGTGTACATCTTAGAGGTTCCTTCAAGGGGATCGGACATGTCGTCGTTATCATACCTGATAGTTTGGTCATGGGTAATTGGAGTTACTTCTTTTCTGGTGGAATTTCTTTTCTGAGTCTTGTTTTCTTTCAATTCACGTACTCGTTGTGTTAGAATAGAGGTGGGTTTTCCATCTTACCTTCTCATGTTTTCCCCACAATCATACAGGTAAAACTATAGATCACATAATGAGGGGTACTTTTTCTCTTCTGGGGAATGTCGACGTCTGGTAACCGAGCCTCTGACCTGTACTGCGTAGATTTGGAGAATCTCATTTCTGAGTTTTTTGTGATTCTCTTTTATTTCATGTCTGACTTCTTTGTGATTCTCTTCTATTTTCTGTAGTTGTTCTTCTACAGTTGTGATTCTTGTATGTGTTGGGCTACACACAGTATCTCTATATGTTCGGAGTTTTTTTGTTATCTCTGCTACAGTCGCCTGTCTCTCATTCTGTATTATTAGGGTTAAAGTAGCTTGGTGTTCTTGTGGCCCGAGGTGTATAAGTTTTCATCACATTTTGGGTGTACATGCCATTAAGTCTGGATTATTAGGTGTATTTAGATCCTTTGTGAAAACCAGCTCTTTCACGGTTATCTCTCTTAAGTGTTGAATTCCTTGTTCTATTGTCTTCCACTGGGTTTGCTGTATATAGAGATCGTCTACACACATGTATCTGTGTGCCACAGCTGCCAAGACTCGTGACTAGAGACTCCTAGGGAGAGCCCCCCTTACTGTTTCCTGGTCGATAACTGGTTCATGTGACAGGTGTCCTAAATGCCTCGTTTCAGTTCCGTCTAGAATTGTAACGTTACCTGTGGTATCTTAAAGACGGACTAACCAACTAATTATCGATTCATTAGGGTGTTGAGTGTAATCCATTCTTAGGCCACGAAGGTCCTTCAGGGAAAAGGAATTGATAGTGTTTCCTGTTCTTGAGTCAGTTTTTGTTCCTGAGGGTCCTTCCCCCCCATCGCCTGCCCGTGAGGGTCCTTCTCCTTCCTCATCCTCATCATCATCCACGGGTCGATCTGTTTTGGTTTTGGTCTTCTTTCCTGCAGCAGCGACTGCCAGTGGTTTAGGTTTATTATTTAGTCCAGGTGCCAGCTTGGGCAAGATCTGGCCCATATCCTCCCATTCTCCGCACCACTCTGGATGTTCCACAACTGGGTCAGGTGTCTCCTCAGCCCCTCTGCACCTATCATCCTCAACCCCTCTGTACCTATCATCCTCAGTCCCTCTGCACCTATCAGCTCTCATTCTAAAGAGGTTGTAAATTGTAAAAAGGAAACTCACCAGCTGAAATATTAGTAAAGTGGTTTCTTTGGCATCTAGGTGGTACTGAGCATTTTCAAAAAAATGATGTAATAGATAATGTAACAGATGATGTAACAGATGATGTGACAGATTGAAAGGAGAAGAGGAAAGGGAAAGGCTGGGAAGCCTCATCCCCACCGATAAGAGATTGGGTGCCATTATCAACAAACCCCCAGAACATGACACTGAAATTTGGATACAAGGTGGGAAAGAAAAACACCTGACCGTAAATAGCTCGAATAATTCCTAGTAGGTTAGCTACCCTCTCTCTATAAATCAGTATCACCATGAACAGCAAAACAGCAACTTTAAACCGTACCCCCCTTCGATAAAAACTCCGTGCCAGGAACAACAGCGAGTAGCAAAGCCAGCCTAGGAACCAGGAAGCTGCCACAGCTGTCCACGCACAGAGGTAGAATATGAAGTCAACCAGCATGGCTGCTGGCTGCTCTACCTCAATACAGAGCAAGCACAACCAAAATACAAATCAGTACCAGTTTTTTCCACTTTCTCGAGCCCCGCAGTTGGGCGCCAATT
>JAHLSL010012897.1:48673-59160 GCA_025920805.1 Petroica traversi
AGAAAAGTGGAAAAAACTATTTATTTAACAAATAGAATATTCACAAGTATAGGAAAAATTTGGATAATATGAAAACAATGAAACCTCTCCTTCCTCTGAAGAGATGGTAGATTCAGAGTCCGTCTGAGTCCGGTTCAGTTCTCCAGTGGGGGGGCCGATTGCCGGGCCCGGCTGTAGAAGTCAGCGAGGGGCGGGGGGGGGGCCCCCAGGGGTTCCCTGGTGTCCTGGGCCCACGCGATGTTAACCAGTCCCAGGAAGAGGAAAAAAGGAAAAAATACCCAGCAAAAGAAATAAAGTCTCTCCCTGTAAAAAGCTGGGAAAAATCTGAGGAAACCCTCCGCTGTGAGCTCTTCCAGCACCCACACCAGAGAGAGTAAAAAGCAGGAAAAAAAAAAGAAAAAGAAAAGAGATAACGCTGTCCGCTGGAATGTAGCCTCTCCGCTCTCTCTCGGCCTTGGTTCATAGGAGTAAAAGTATCCTGCAGACAGACGGCGAGTGTTTTTTTTCCTCCACCTTTACTTTCTCTGTCTTTTTGGGACCAACTTAAAACTGCAGAACTTAATGTTCAGCATAAGCAAGAGGACGATTGGGGATACAAACAGGTCATATGGCCAACCCAGGACAACAGTAGAGCTTTTATTTTTGCCTCTTGTGTGTAATGCTTGTAGCATTAACTCACTCTATTACCATCATGCTTGGTCAATCAAGATTCATAAAAGGACTTTTAAATAGAATTGGGCCAACAGAGTTAAGATTTTATTTGGATATCTCCAAGCAGATGAGTTTCTCTTCAATAACAAGCCCTGAAAAGAGTGGGGAGTCTGGACTACTCAAACCCATCTCAGAAGATGTTTATGTGGATGCTTGCATTAAAAATGTATTTTCTGCCATAGAGAATGTAAAGGTTAAATTTCATTCATCTGTCCATTGTGGATAAAGACTTATTTCATGTCCATCCATCTCATCTGTCATTTTGGATACTTTGTAGTTCCTTTGAATAAATTTGATTGGGCATACAGAGGTGAGTGCATTTTGTATGGAAAGGTAACATTTCCCCATATGCCCTGGAACAAATATCTCAACACAAAAAGAAAGGCAGAAAAGCAGTTTATTGCCTGGTACTGATAGCCAGAGATATGCAGAGCATTTGGTCATCTTCTGCAAAATTGTAGTGAGCTCAGAAACCAGCTTCCACTCACAATTTTCAAATGAAGAAATATCTTTCTTGAATACAATGAACTGACTAAAAAAATTTTTTTTTATTTCTTCATTGAATTTTTAACCCTGAATTATAAAAATATTTCCTTTTGGTGGATTCTAAATTTTCTTTATTTATTTCCCATTGATAGCAACAATTGTAATGATGAAAGGGATTAAAAATAATTTCTAATTGGAAGCTTAAAAGAAAAAGTTAAAAAAAAAAGATAAAAGGTTCCTAAAATAATGGATTTTGAAGGGATTTTTGTCCTGATTTGGAGGGAAAGAATGTTTGAAATGCCACAGTTGCTTGCAAGATGAGATTCCCAGTGTCAGCTACCTCCACTACCTTGAAAACAGATAATTTGCTGGTAAACTAAGTCACTGGATTAAAGTAATCAGAACTGTGTTAGAATGTGTTAATCAGTGTCCCCAAGCAGTGCTTTCCCCAGTTTGTCTCTAACAAGAAGTCTACGTACTTCTGTCAGGTAATTGAACCAGGTCCCCTTGCCTGCAGTGTCAAAGAAATTCAAACGTCAGCTCTTGTTGATCCACTCCTTGTAGATCCTACAAAGTCAGTTGTTATTAGCATAATTATTTGTGTGATCTTCAATCGAGGGTGTCATCACATTTTCTTAAGCATAATATAAATTAGAAATAAGACGTTATTGATTGGTTCAGAGAGAGAAAGGTCTCAAGTTTCACGTGCACTGTTTGCCTTCAGTGGTGGTTTTCTTTATGCATTAGATAACACTCTTAACCTTACAGCCATTGTGAACGCCGAGTTTCCTTTTGAAGCTTAAATCAATCATATAATTAAGACATCTTAGTAGTACTTTCACAATCTAGCCAGATTGCGATCTGTGCTCCCTGGGCCTGTTTCTGAAACTTCAATTCATGTTCTTTCCTTTTTGTGTGTGTACCTGTGTCACGTAATTACTGCTTTTCTTTCTTTATGCTCCTTCTAGGTACTCTTTGCGGTTGGTCCAAATTTCTTTAGATTAGCCTTCCTGTTAGCTCTAAGTCTTTCCATTTTATTACAAAGAAAAAATTAATTGGGTTCTAATAATGAGCTAGGCATGCGGGGCACTCACCAATGAAATATAATTGTTTGTGCATAATGGAATCTCTATGGTGGCATCTGCTTGAACAGCTAAATCAAAGACCAACCAAAATCACTGGTTGGAGATAATTATCTTTGCTGTAAAACATGCTCAGATCTATATGGTAAGATAAAAGCTCACCCATGATATCACTAACTAATACCTTTTTTGAGGGGGAGAGGCACTAATGTATTAGTTAAAAAAGCAAAACCACAGACGTCATCTCAGATCGAAATATTCACATGCTCCACTGTTAAGCAGCTGATCTTTCATTTTATCATCTTAATAAAAAGAGGTCTGGCTTCAAAGGGGTTGTTGACACTTCATGCTACCCTGACTGCTATGTCTCTTTTTTGTTTCTCCTCAGACACCTCCTCTGACACCAAAAACATTCTCTGCTGAATGTGACATATCATCAATTTGTGTATGAGAGCTGAGGTTTCTTAAAAATTGCTCATTTAAAGGCATCAGACCTCCTCATATGATTTTCTTTACTGCTTCCTTTCTACACTGAATAGACACGAACAGAGAATGAAGAAGGCTGATGCGAGGAGGAAAAGATATTTTATAGTGGAAAATATCTTTGTTGAAATGATGAAGGTGTCCATCATCAGGAAGAAAAGTGAGCTGAATTTTTGATGTACAAACCCAAGATACAGTCCTGCACCTGTTAAATGGATATGTCAAAAAAAAGTGACAGTGGTATTTTTTCACTTTATGACCCAATCTGATTCTTATCAAAGTCAAATCCGGCCCATAAAGATCATGGACATCAGCTACTTGATAGAGCTAATAAGGCAGCTTTAATCTCACAGTCTCAAATGCATTTTACCATTGAAGACCTAAAGCACACTTAAAAATGTTGCATATAAAGCAATGTAAGCCCAGGGTATAATTTGATAAGATATGCTAATGCTGGCAAGGTCCCCACTATGCAGACAATTTATTTGTAACAGATAATTTCACAACACAGAGGTTTGGTGGAATAGCTGTGGTGCTAAACCAAAACCATTTAACCTTTAAATACAGAGAAGGCTTGAATTTGGTACCATATTTGTGTTACTTTTCCACTCAAATCAAGGCCCAAGTTTTACATTTAGTTATTATTCCCTTTCTCCAGAGAGATAAACAGGGACAGGCCATCACCATGTGAATTAATGAACCGCTGGCAATAATTACAATTATAGTTGACAATCACACTGTGGTGTTACACCTACTTGTCATGACACTACAAACAATACCTGAGAGGAAGAACTAAATTCTCCAGAAAGGAAAAAATGGGTTAAAAAGCCATATGGAAATTTACACTAGGGATAATTTAAAGCAACTGCTGAGATTAAAAAAAAAAAAAAAAAAAGTATAATCACAAAATGTCTACCAATTAAGCCTCAAGAAAATATAATTTTTTTTTTTTACTTTCGTGTTTCGAGATGCAGAGTTCACCCTAGAGTGCTGAATTTCCATTCATGAGCACAGTACATACATAATTAATGCAATTTGCTGTCTGTTATGACTAGAGATGACAGAAATTTATGTGACAGCTACCAAATATGTATATATTTGGTTGTTGTGTATATGGCTGTTAATAGGTTTGACTGTATCTAGCATTGATAATATGCCACCAGTGTGGTGAAGTTAAACCCATCCCACGTCTTCCAGGCCTGGTGTGTGGTAGGGCTATCCAATTTGAATAGTTCCTTTATGTTCTTTTTCAAACCAAAGGTTTTTATTTTTGTCAATAAACTGTGTCATTTATTATAGTTAAGAAAACTCATGTTGTCTGAGGTCTTTATCAGAGTTCCTACAAATCAGGTTAATTGGTGATCAACAGAGCTTTTCTGCCTTTAATGAGCCCTGGTAGCCCAAGGCAAGGCCCAGCTCTTGATAAGGGACTTTCCCTTTCCTTATTCAGGACTCTTTGATCACTTTTTTTTTTAACTGGGGGAACAGCCGCCGGGAATGTCATTGTTTTTTAATTGCCTGATTACAAAATGTTGGAGATAAAAGATAGATGTTCTCAATTAATAACATTTACATAGATTAGCATCACTAAAAAGTCTCATTAGTAGCTGCTGACTTTTGTTTAGACTGTGTCCCATGTCAGTTGTGCTCTGATAGTGCACTGGTAACTACGTTCTCCATATTAAAATATATTTCTTTCCAACCCTTTTCCATTAATCAGGCTATATATATGACATTTTAAAGCACAAACAGGGCTTTCATTAAAGTTAACTATTATTTCCCAGAGCATTCAGAGCAAAATTGGATATATTAGGAGGCTTTGCATCAAAAAAGCCTTGCCTTCAGGAGTGGGAGTCAGGCCTGAGGTACGTTAATGTATTTAGAATAATAAATAAGCTACTGCAGCCAGTTGCTTGTGTTCCTCTGCAACTTGTTTTGCTGATTTAGTTATTAATTTTGAACTGTCAGATCATTAGCTTTTGCTGTGCCTCAGTCTACTCATCCATGAACTGTTTACAGTGATACATGTTCTCCTTAAAAGTGCTCTGAATGCGAGGGCAGAAAATATACTGGTGGCACTTACAACATATTGAATAAATATCAGTAGTGAGAAAATAAATCTCTTTTAAACTATTCTGTTGGTGCAAGTGTTATCCTTGAAACCTGACCTCCTCCTGAGGCTGTTCCTCAGCAAAGCACCTTGTCCTAATGATTAAATCATGTATGTCAAGGTCCTTCAGGTTTGCACTCCTTGGTCCTCACCCAGAGATTGGCTTCTCCATTGGCCAACGCACAACAAGAGGGCTGCTGGGGTAGCAGGAGAAACCTCCCTCTCCTCTTCAAGCAAATCCTCATCAAGCTGGCTGTACTTAAAACACTTGATTTTTGGCAGAAAAAATCTATTTGAGAACTTGTGCTTTTCTGCTTCAAGAGCAAAACGAAACATGTATCAAAAAAACAACATGAGCGCTCTGTTAACCAAAAAAAAAAAAAAAAAAAAAAGGAAAAAAAGAGAAAGAAAAGCTTAACATATATAGTTTCCCACAAGGGAAGGGAGAAGGATATTCTGACTGAACTGTCAATGAAATCAAGCTAAAAGCCGAAAAATATACAGAATGACAAATACTCTGGGAGTTAGAGACACACTTCTGCATGTCTTTGGGTGTGCGTAGAATTTGAGATACGAATATATACGGACCTGTACAGATTAAAAAATGCTTCTATCTATTATTTTGATCAATGTTCCCCCTTTTTTTTTTTTATATTTTCAACACCTATTGCATTGATACACAGAAACGAAATATTTTTTACTCTGTCAGCTTGAAAATCTCTAGTGTCGTGGCCTTTGCATCAATGTTGAAGCTGATTTCAGGGTTGCATAAAAAGAGTAAGCTCTACAGTTCAGTCAATCAGCAACAGCAAAGTGCTAAAGCAGAAGCTTCTGTACTATCGGTGAATGGATTAAATATATAAATCAATCAATAAAGGATGTAATCTTTTTTTAAAAAATCTCTCTTTTCAGTAAAAAACCAAGATATGGACTCCTCTACCCATAGTCTTTAAGAGAGAAATATCTTTGTTGACTTCCCCTGTGGTGTAAGATATTTCTCCCTTCTCAGCAAAGGATATGAAGGCATAAAATCAAACAGAACTCAAGAGGGATAAGATGTTTTGATTTGTCACATTTTCAGCCTTTTGGTCACATATGTTTAATTTCAATATTTTTTAATAAGGGCAAAAATAACCCTGATCTTTGTTTTATTAATGCACGTGTTTCAAAGGGATTAATACAAAGACTGGAGCAGAAAACAAAGACAAGAAAGATATGAGAGCAAGATATTCCATTTGTGACTTTGCAGGATGAGATGACAGAACTGTGATTGTAGGTATGTGCATGTACTTATTTTTTAATTAGCTATCTGTTTTAGAGGAGAAAAGGCAGCGCCAACATCTCTTGTGTGCACAGTACCATGACTGCTGAGCACCATCATGCAAAGTTTCCGAGCCCTAACATGACAGATTTGTTCAGAGAGTGAAATTCATCTTTGTTTGTAGGGCCAATGTGGAGCCTGTGAACCACTGAAACCCCGAAATGGGGAGGGACATGGCCCACAGAGCCACCACCCCTGGGCCCTGGAACAGCCCATGATGGCCATGGCTTCCAGCTCTAGCTGGGTTCAAGCTGTTTTCCCAAGGGAACTGCTTTAGTGCCATTTTCTGTCTCCTGGACTATCTACTCCACAAATACAAGTTGTCATTATTTATATTTTAGTTCTTCCCTGCTTTTCCTTTCAAAAGTTTCACCCTTTCTTTGTGGCCAACAGAAAAGATAAATAAGTCGAGGGGAAGATAAGTC
Organism: Petroica traversi; assembly: GCA_025920805.1. NCBI lineage: Eukaryota > Metazoa > Chordata > Aves > Passeriformes > Petroicidae > Petroica > Petroica traversi. Next base: position 55,292 of record JAHLSL010012897.1, read on the forward strand.
TAAATAATGCCCTACTTTTTGAGACCAGGTAATTCCAGTATTCTGGTCCTCCAAATTCTTTGATTCATGTTCAGCCAACCAGAATATTTTCCTTCTTGACAAGGTATAATTTCAATGGAGCTGTGTTTTGTCTCTGTGTGATGCACTTCATATTTTTCATGATTTTGCATCCCTCACACAAGGCTCTGTCAATTAAAATGATAGCTACTTATGTGGGACAATAAGTGACTATGAGGGAAGGGATTTGTGGAGGCAATTTACAACCTCTAATTCAGCTCCAGGGATATGCTCCAGCACAGCTACCCTGTGATGGTTGTGCCAGGTAATTTGCTGGAACACTCCACTGAGGCATCAGCCTGTTGATTGCCTGATGTGTAAGAGGCCTCAGACTGGGTCATATTCCACAATTAGTTTCAGTAAAAAATATCGGGAATATTTCTTTCAGCGTTTGTTTCAAACTGCATTAAACGCTTCCACATTGCAAGGGTTAAAACATGCATAAAGAGGGAAGCTTAAATAGAACACTAAATAAATTAAATCACTGCTTTGGTAGAAACAAAACATTGGAGATTTACCTAAGATCATGTTGCTTGTCGCACTGCAATAAACCTTTACATCTGTCCCTAAGTACTGACACAAATCCTATTTAGATCTTGACCTTCAGATGCAGAAGAAAGAAACCCCAAACAACTATTTATCACCTAGATCTAATCTTGCCCACATTTTCTCCTTAGCTAGTAGAATACTCTAAAAAGAAACAGATGGTTTTAACCATCTTTCCAGTACCAAAATATAAAACTGGTTTAATTAGTGTGCAGGCAGTCATGGCCGTGCGCTGCATGTGCAGCTCCCCGCAGAATCTTCTCTCCTCTGTCAGCGAAGTGCCGCTGAAATCCTCCCATTCTCATCACTCCCATAAACCTTTAGCCCAGATCTTTGATTGATATAAATCAGAGAAGCTCCACTGAGTTGGATGGAGTTGTGCCAGTTTGTGGAAGCTGAGATTCCATGCTCATGTCTTAATTTTTTTTTTTATTTTCTCCCCCCCATCCCCACCAAATGTATTAAGAAAATAGGGGAATATAGGGGAAATTCCAAATGTGGTAGCATTCATTCATGGTTTGGCCCTTTCCACAAATGCAAATGCACCAGAATGTTTTTTTCTTTTCCCCTTAATACTGTTCTCATTTACATATGGACTTTTAAATAAATCAGGAGATTTGCTAATGAAATGATGTAATTAGAAGCACATTCTCAGAGAATCTACAGCAAGAGGAACAGCGAAGATGATAAATTAAAACAAAATAGCTTTTGTCATTGCATTTTTCTCACAAAGTATTTTATCCTTTTCTGGTTTCTATGGAAATTATGATTTTTTTTTCTTTCTTCTTTCCACCAAAACAAACTGTTCCAATTTAAACCTTTCACTGATTCAGGGCAGCTTAGTGGATAAGGCAGCCAGGGCTCACCGACAGGACCTGGGCTTGAACCAACTGCAGGTTATAACCTAATTGGCTTCCTCGTCTGAGCTCGGTGTCTCCAGGCTGGGCCATGGAGTGCTGCCAGGGCATTAGGGAAACTTGCAGTGGAGTTGTGTGGCCTGGAGATAGACAACTTCACTTACAAGCTGTGCCTGGCCTGACCCTGATCCTTCCCTTGCACGAATATCCTCTGCCAGCTTAAAAGAAGAAAGAAAATCCACACTCTCCCCAGATCAAAGGCGTCGTTTCACTTAGCTCCATGAGGCACCCGGACGAGGGGAAGGAATGAAAAGATGGTTTTGGTTTGTTTGTTTGGTTTTAATTTGAATAAGGAGCAGAACTCTGGGAAGAAGTAATAGAAGTTAAATGAAATCAGTGGAAAAAGAAAGCTTATGTAGTGGCTTTGAGGCAACTGCAGCCACGTCATCAAAGATTTATGATTTCTAGGAAAGAAATAAAGGAATAGGTCTAGGAAGTGAGACAAATCCAGAGCCATCCATTATCCCAGCTGGAGGAGTTTATTCTTATTATTCAATTAAAATAAACAAACAAAAAGGAAATCATAGAATCATTAAAATTGGAAAAGACCTCCAAGACATCCAACAATTAACCTAAAATAATTCATTAATTATTCTTCTTAAATTTTGCTGTTGGACTACATCCATGATGAAACTGGTTTCAATGGAGCATAAAATTCAAAACTCAGCAGCAGAAGATTGACACGAAAAAGATGCCAGCAGGGAGGGACCTACACTAGATATTGTTTTTTTAAGAAATCAGATTTTTAAATTAAGTCCCCTGAACTATCTCTCTTCATATAATCATTATTTCTCCTAAATGATTAGTTATCCAATGAGGTCTTTCCATGCTTCTTCATGGAAGGGTTCTTGTATAAAAATCTTATATTGTTTTTTGATTCTGTACATAAAAAAGGAGATTAATTTATTCAGCAAATCGGTACATAATTCAAGACTGATTATAATTTGGATTTTTTAGACTCATTTGGGGGTATTTTTCCCTTAAAATACCTGTTGAGGACTATTTTTACTGGAGACTGTGTACTTATGAGGGAATAGGTTGGCAGCCAAAAAATTCTTCATTTTCTACAGTACTGTAGAGTATAACCACAAAACCATCACTTAAAGTTGAAATTTTAAAATTCTATTCTCAATGTGTGATTTTTAAAGATGTTCTGGACTTTTACATTTGCATGGGAAAAAATTGCAAAAGCATGTTAGTGATTTATTTTTCCTTATTTTAAACTTTTTTAAATTTTCAAATATCTTCTTGCTCCTTCAGAATTTTAAAGAATTTTCTGGCTCTGGAAAGCAGCCAGAGGAAAGAGAAAGATATCTTTAATTTTTTTCCAGACTGGGGGTATATATTGAAGTTTATGGAGTAGACAAATAGGGGTGAATAAGAAAGTAAAATGTGAAGCCTCTGTGCTTTCAAATAAACAACACATAACCCACCAAATAAAAACAAAACAAAAAAACCAAACCACAAATCATGTTGTTTCAAATGCTTTAAAACAAACACCAAAAAGGGGAGGAGACTTTTTTTGGGTATCTTTACAGTAATAAGTTACAAGACTTGAACCATGGTGACAATTATTTTAGAAAAAGAAGTCAAATTAATCTATGAACAGGATTCTCATTTTGTGCCTTTTGTAATTATTTTTTCCTCCCCTCCAGCCTTCTTCCCTTGCACCTCTTTTGCTTTGTACTGATTCTAATGACAGTAAGATTCAGTTTTGCAGGGCCAGATGTGCCCCAGTTTAACCAGTTTATACTGGGACATGGAGCAAGGCTCCATTTCATGCCCTAGGGCAGCCACTGTCACAGACCACATTGTCCTGGGTTGGCCATAGGACCTGTTTGTATCTCCAATTGTCCTCTTGCTTATGCTGGATATTAAGCTCTACAGCTTTAAGTTAGGCCCAGAGAGACAGAGAGAGTGAAAGTGGAGGAAAAAAAACAACAAAAAAACACTCGCCGTTTGTCTGCAGGAGTTAGATCTTATCTCTTAGAAAAAGGTCTGGAGACCTTGAGGCTACATTCCAGCGGGACAGAGATTTTTTCATTCACTTACTCTGGGTGAGCTGAGAACAGCTCAAAGCGGAGGGTTTCCTCGGATCTTTCTCGGCTTTTTTCCAGGGAGAGACTTTGTTTCTTTTGCTGGGTATTTTTTCCTTTTTTCCTCCTCCTGGGACTGGTTGGCATCGCATGGGCTCAGGACATCAGGGAAATCCCCGGGGCCCCCCCTCCTCCGACTTCTACAGCCGGGCCCGGCAATCGGCCCCTCCCACCCCTCCCCCCCCACTGGAGAACTGAACCGGACCCAGACGGACTCTGAATCTACCATCTCTTCAGAGGAAGGAGAGGTTTC
>JAHLSL010012897.1:75025-87003 GCA_025920805.1 Petroica traversi
GAAACCTCTCCTTCCTCTGAAGAGATGGTAGATTCAGAGTCCGTCTGAGTCCGGTTCAGTTCTCCATTGGGGGGGGGGGGGGGGGGGGGGGGCGCCTTGCGCCGGCCCCAGCTGTAGAAGTCGGTGGGGGGGGGGCCCCCGGGGATTTCCCTGGTGTCCCGGGCAAACGCGATGCCAGCCCGTCCCAGGAAGAGGAAAAAGGAAAAAATACTCAGCAAAGGAAACAAAGTGTCTCCCTGCAACAAAGCCGAGAGAAATCAGAGGAAACCCTCCGCTGTGAGCTCTTCCAGCACCCACACCAGAGAGGGTGAATGAGAAAACAAACAAACAAACAAACAAAACAAAACAAAAAAACCCCCGCTGTCCCGCTGGAATGTCTCCACTTTCTCAAGGCCTTAGTGATAAGATGTGACTCCTGCAGACAAACGGCGAGTGGTTTTGTTTTTCCCTCCACTTTCACTCTCTCTGTCTCTCTGGGCCTAACTTAAAGCTGTAGAACTTAATGTCCAGCATAAGCAAGAGGACGATTGGGGATACAAACAGGTCACATGGCCAACCCAGGACAACATATAGTTAAAACCAGCATAGCAAACACTTGTACTCATTCATTTTGATGACTGCAAGCTCCAGTTTACAGAGCAGTTGCAGACCCAGGCCATAATAGCTGGGTTGACCACATGCCATAAAATATATCAGTGTAGGCTGTGTCCAAATGATCCAATACTTGTAATAAATCCATCCCATTAACTGGATAAATATGCACAAGCAACAGCTCTGGAGATAGTGCTGGGAAGTGGCCTGTTGGTATTTAGCAGCAATGCCAGCTCACAGACCTGATAAACAGCAATACTATCGCCTTTTTATTAAGAAACAAACAAACAAAAAAGATTAGTTTAGCTTTTAAGATCTCATAACTATGTCTCTCCATCCGTTATCTGTAACTTGAACTGAAAAAAGAGATTGTGGCCTTGTAAGCCTCAGTTCTGATTACTTTTTTGTAAGCCTAATAAAAGGCATCAGTCATAGCATGTATTTGTGAAAATGAAATCTTCGTATATTTAAGGTCAGTTTTAGTTGAACTAATATAATCAGTAAAAGTCAAGGTTCCTTTACCATTAAAATTGTCCATGCTCTGAGTCTTTTGATATTCTATGTTTAACCTTGAATCATGCTGTGTGTGTTGTATGCAGGGAGGATGGTGAATTCACGTTGCAGGATAATGACTGAGTCATCATGGCCTTGATTTTCAGCTGGGTAAAGCAGATAACCAACAAACACAAGACTTCTTTAAAATTATTTGAAATTAATACACCCTTGAAGCACTTCCTCTCACCTCAGAACAAGCAGCAGGTCACCCAGAGTCTACAAACAGCTTTTCCTTACAGTTTTATGAAATATTTAATAACACTCCTGAATATATTTCTGAAAGTTGAAAGATGTTTGCATATAACTAGAGAAAGTATTGATATTGAGAAATGCTTTGAGGTTTGCACAGAAGAAATCACACAATAATCCTGCCAGGAAAGTGCAGCCAGGTAGGAGTTGGTCTCATCTCCCAAGTATGAACTGACAAGAAGAAATGGTCTCAAATTGCACCAGAGGAAGTTTAGGTTGGATATTAGGAAAAACTTCTTCCCTGAAAGAGTTGTTAAGCACTGGAGCAGGCTGCCTAGGGAAATGGTGGGATCACCATCCCCAGAAGCTTTTGATTGGCTCCAAAACTTTTCCCTCTCTCTACCTCTTCCCTTTTCAGTACAACCATAAACCAGGAATCTGATCACTTGCACCGAGTGTGATGCTGCCAGCCCTGGATCAGGGCAGGGTCAGGCTGGATGGAGGCTATGTGTGAAGGACACTGACCTCAGAGCACCGGCAGGGCAGAGACCTTCACAAGCACCTGAGTGCCACCTGATTTTTAAAACACAGGTCTAATTAAGGAACACATTCAAATCAGTTGGCTCAGAGATGTGCTAAAAGCATCACACACAAAACTGCCAAAAGTAAGAAGCAAGGCAGGATTTCAGCAATGCCACACTGCTCACTCCAGTGGAATGAGTGCTGATTTTGATCTGTGTAAATGGGATTAGACCAAGGCCTGAGTATTATCTCTCTAGAACTGGATATATGGAGATAATATAAAAATATCTCTTGTGGGGTTTGAGAGCAGTCCTGCATCAAGAGAGAGTTTGAGGGATTTGTGTGCTGAAAGACTTAGAGAAAAGATGTACGATGGGAAGTGAAAACTAAATATATAGATATACAGGTCATTCTATTAATGATCACTCTGTTATGGCAAAAATAATTTTTTAACCTGTGGGTTCCTTAATTTGTTTTTTCTTTCCCAAAAGCCATTCCTGTTCCTTCTGAGTAAACAATTAACTAGAAGCAAAGGATATGTTGATCTTAGTATTGATTATCCAGTTCTAAATTTTAACTTTCTTTTCAAAGTGTCGAGTTTAATGGAAGGTCAGAAGAATACTTAATTACAAACCCCAAGCTAGAAAAGACAAGTTTCTGATGCAGGACTGAGAGTTGGCCAGAAAACAACTCTTTGAAAACCTTTTTCAAACTGGCTCAAACTTATTATTATTCTTTTCCCCAGGATATCTGCACTGAAGAAGAGGCAGTGTCAGCAGTCTATAAATAGCTCAGGACAGTATAAACTTTTGAAATCTGAGGGATGTAATCTTCCTGCTAAACAGAGGCTTACAGCAGATATTTAATGCTCTGATAGGAGCATCGCCCTTGCTGGAGCTATGAGAGGAAGGGAAATTCTGAATTATTTTTAGCACTGTGCACTGCTGTGGTGGTGCAGGTTGGTTTGCAATCCCTTGTCCCAGCTGAACAAGCTGGTTTGGTGGTTTTTCTGTGTGCCATGGTGGTGTCTGAGGTGGCCCTGTGACACTGAGCTGTGTGGCTCACCCTGTCAGAGAGTGCATCTGCCACACACACGGGCTGTGGGCCATCATGCTCATAAATGCCTCAGAAAAGGGTTTTTTTGGGCCAGATGATCATGTTCTCCCTTTGTAAGCTGAAGGTCCCCTCATTAGTGGGCCAAGCAGGGATTTCTGTCTGGTAGAACAGTGTCCTTTGGGTGCTGGGTTTCCTTGGTGGGCTACAAGTGGAAAACAAGGCAGATGTGACACCATCATGCCTAAACTTCAGCTGTGGAAATCAGTAATGGCTCTGCAGACCTCTGAAATGTGGCCCTAAGAAGTGAAGCTGTTGTCCCCAGTGAATTTGTCCTGTAAATTGCTAGAGACAGGGTTTCACTTACTTTGCTTCTGTAGCTGTTATTGATTTTTTTGCCATCTTTCTTTTTAAACCTGAAGGAAAAATTCAAATAAAACCTAATGATGCCTCTCTGTTTCTGAACAGTTTTGGAAATTGCAGAGCAATCAATATTAAGTACACTTTACACCAATTTAGAGCCTTATCCTGTTCAGACGTGCTTTATAGAGGTCTGATTTTTGAGTAATTTAGGCTGAAAAGTAGGGTAATGTGGATTTTCTAATTAGCTTGTGTTAAGTCAGTGTTCTTCCACCTGAAGATAACGTGGAGCTGTCTCTCCATCTTGTAGAACTCTTGGGGGAAAACCTCAGGTGTGTGATGAGGGGGCTGCACAAGATTATCGTGGCTTCCAGTTGTCCTTTTAGGAGATGTGTTGGCCCTTGGAAGTGTTTTATCCATATGGCCAGCGTGTCCTGCCTGTCACCTAAAGACTCGTTCCTGTCACAGGCTGCAAAAGGGGAATGGGGGAAGGTGTCAGCCCTGTGTTCCCTAAGACTTCTTGCTCCTCTCAGGGAAATCCTCACTGGCCAATTAATTTGATTTGTGGCCCCTGCCTCCCTTTCCCCAAGCTGCAGAAGGAAAGAGTTCTGCTGGTGGCTGTATTGGAATTCGTGCCTGAATAGGTGCAGATAGCTTGTCAGTAATATATATAGCAGCACATATTAAAAAAAAAGGGACTAAATTGCCTTTCACATTTCATGGAGTCGTAGTAGTTTGCATGTCATTGGGATATGGAAGCACAGCTGCTGTGCTGTGGGTATCTGCCCCAGTAAATGGAAAATAGTTTCCTCAATGTCTTGAGCACTTTTCCTTTCATGCTTTTTCTCTAGGCAAAGCTATCAAATCTGCCCAGTAAAAGGGACAGACTAATCATCAGATTTTTTTCTTAGGTGCTCTTTAATTTATTTTTTTCATTACCAGCTCAATTCTCTCCTGTCTTCAGTGGCTTCTAAGTGAAGAAAACATTGCATATAAGTCATATAGAAGCCGTATAGAAACTGGAACTCCGGTGTTTTCCTGCAGGTGTGTTTTTCTGTGTGCTCCCATTCAACCTTACAGTAGTTTCCCCACAAGTCAAGTCCAGTGGATGTCCCATTGGCATGGTCAGGGTGGTCTGTGTGGCTTAATTGCTGCAGGAGAAATCGATGGATTCTCTTGTAGTTGGGCTGAGTTCTGCTAATGTGTCAAGAGTGCACGTGCACACACACCTACACTCAACAGTTCCAGCCATATGAGACCAGCACTCCAGTGCCTAATTAAATTCATTTACTGGCTGGCAGACACTCCACTGTAGCTGGTGGTGTGGGCTGGATGGTCAGCGGCTCGGCGGCGTGGTCTGAGAGTGTCCTTGTAAATCAAGTTCACTGCAGTCAGGGAACGTCTCCCCTTGCCACGAGCCGCCTCCCTAGGATGGCAGCCACGCTGTCCCAAAAGCCGGAGTGCTGCAGAGAGAGTGCTCCCTCGCCCGGACCCCAATCAGCCACGCCATCACACAGTGGCCAGTCTTGGGTTCAGGGGCGAGAGACCCCGGCCCAGCCGAGGCATCAGGCTTTTTATTCTGAGGGTTACAACCAATCTCGGAACGGCACGGGGGAGGAACCGGGGAGGGACAAAGGGCCAGGGACCAATCGGGAAGGAGGAAGGGAGGAGAGAGTGAGATACAAAATACCATTGTGAGCTGAGGGACAGGGGGAGCCTGACCCCCTTCCAGGGCAAACCACCTTCAACTCCACCCCAGGGGGGCTTTATTCTCCAGGTCTCCACAGATTCCTCGGGGGGAAGAAACTCTGTGGGCTTGAACCACCGCTACACTCCACCTTTCAGTGCCATGTGGATCCTGGTTGTGCTGGAAGAACTTCAGGGCCAGTTGTTTTGTTGTGTGTTAGAGACTGAATTGTTGTGTTCTCATTTAATATGAATTTGGTGTCGTGCTGCATTAGTCAAACAGTGCAGGCAGTATTGGAAGAGGGATGATGTGGTTACTCTGGGGGCCTGAGAGATTATTTCTTCCAAATGAAGCAGCAGCAAGATGGACTCCAATAAAACTATTTTCTTGCCTCTTTCTATGTCATCAGTTACTTTAGTGTCAGACTTGACCAAAGGCTGCTGGAAACCAGCCAGGACTCTGTCCTCATGCATCCAGAAAAGTGAAAAGTAGTATTTTTTTATTTTTAATATTGGTCACTGATGAAGTGTTATGAGAATATTGCACTGTTCACAAGATGAATCAGTGATCTGAGTAGGAATGGCTGTCTAGAATCAATGATTTGATCTGTGAAAGCATCTAGAAGATAACTGTCCTCCTCTGCAGGCAGGAAACAAGGAATGCCTTGGGTGGAAAGGTCTATAATTTTCTTCCCATCAACGCCAGTCAGGTGTTAATCACTGGGCAAAGCAGTCTTGAAATCTTTTGAGGGCAGCTTTGAACTGTTGCTGCTTAGGCCACAAAGAGGAGTTTCTGCCTTGGCCTCCTTGGAGCTGGCTCACCTCTTGGTACCCAGGTGTCTCCTGAGCCAGTTGGTTTCCTAATCACAGAACTGCAATGCTGGGGTTTGCAAACTAAGTAGGTTCCCACTATCAAGATTCTCTAGTCTATTCCCCATACAGAAAAAAAAGCAAAGCAACACAACAGAAATAAAAGAACAGACTCCAGCAGTTGCTGGTGTTTAAATACAGAAGGAGAGATGTAAAAATCTAGGGTTGATGGCTGCATGTTAATCCTGGAACTATATTAAATATCAATTGTATTGAGATCTGAGTCTTTCAAAATATAAGCTTAAAAATTATAACCTTAAAAATATAACAAGGGAAAACTTCTTGCTCTTATCTAAAGTGCAGTAATAGGCAGTAATTCTAAGGCAGGTGTATGGGCATCTGCTTTGGATGCTCCAGTTACAGGACATGGTGCAGGTAGTACATCAATCCTGTCATGAAAGCACAGTAGTCAGAATAGAGTCTTTAAGGCATCACTGTCTATTATAAATCAGTTAGAATAATTCATGCTATAGATTTCCCAATGCTGCAAAGCCTCTTATTCAGCAGAGTATAAACATATATCACATCCTATAGAATTTTTTTCTCCCTTCTTGGCATGAAACAGAATTAAAAGAATTCTGCAAGAGAACAATGCACTGTGCAGACAGTTCCCTAAAAACTTTCATAAATAGTAGGTGGAAGGGAAAGATATGATTTATATCCAGGACCATTTTAACAGCTCCAGTTGCACCTCCATTATTAAGTTTGGAGCACATTGTGTAGGAGCCAACAGTGGGCCTGTGTGTGGAGCATACAGAGGCCGTGTCTGGAATCAGGCTGAAAATGCAAATAGGAGCTTCTTTTCTGGTTTGGTTTCTCAACACAAGTTAGAGCAGCTTGCACCAACTGGTAAAGGCTGCAAAGGGCCATTTTGCCAGCTGGGAGGTGCAAGGGTATAATAATGCTGCTGGCTCCTTGCCTGTGCCAGCCACAGGGAGGAGAGTGGCAGAGAAGCCAATGTATGTCTCAGTGCCACAAACCAGGCTTAAAGACAGCTTGTACCACTTGGGAGAGAGGCATTATGGATCTGAAGTACCCAGACGCCTTCCATGAAATATTTATGCTGAAACTTCCTGTACTCTTCATATCACTTACAAATCCCTAAAATTTCCAGAACCCCCCTATTAAACTGAGCCGGTTTAAGTCACAAAGCACTGGCTGATGCACAGTTCTCTGGGTTCTGATAAACGGCCTCAGGAGTGAAGGAGTTAACTGACCATCATCAATTACAGATTCAGAGGGGGTGATTAGGACTGAAATTTCAGGGAGGTTTTTAATTTAGCAGAGTAGAGGAGACTCCCCTGGCTTAACCAAGCTCATCAGATCATACACATCTTCCTGCTTCATCCTCTTACCACGCGCTGCCTCTCAGGGCTATTGTGCCTGGAGAGGGCACAGAGCAGACTCCAGCACATTATATTATTCCCTTGTCCAGAAATCCACCTGAGGCTCACTGACACTCTGCCTGCCACACAAGTGCCTAGCGTGCAAAATTCTCAAAGACCCCAGCTCAGGAATCAATCAGCAAATCATGTGGAGGAAAAAAAATGGCAAAGTTGAAAGCTTAATATGACTTAATTTGTCTGATTTTTTATTTATTTTGGTGAAGTAGGTAGGACCGCTTCTAGGAGTAAAGATGCATTTAGGCTTATGTTTTAGGATCAGGGATGAATCAGTTGAAGCAGTATTTTTCCTGACTTTGTGGGTATTCAACATTAAATAAAGTGTAGGAAGTGCAGCCTATAGACTGCTTTAAGTTCTCTGGTCTGTTTTTCTGGGAAAATTGGTTACCTGGGACTCTTTGGTCATTGCATTGGGAAAAGGGCAGCAGGCTTCAGGTGATGAAGAGTCACAGGAGGGAATGAAAAGGGCCTGTAGCCATAACATGAATCTCTTTTGGGGGTTTTAGTCACAGAATGCTGGTGGGATGAGCCTCCTCTGCTTCTTGGGACCTTGGTCCCCCTGGGGCTGCTCTGTTCCTGGAATTGGGGGTCCCAGTTCTATCCTGGGACTGGCTTGACACGTGCTGCTTGTCAGGGCTATGAAATGCAGGAGAAAAACATCCCTGACATGTACCCAACCCCATGTTTTTCATCTACTCTTTATATTTCTGGTTCCTACTGCCATTGCCATTTTCCTTGAATATTTTGCCTCTGGATCTTAGAAGGTTGTGGGGTTTGTAGGACAAAATGCAAGGGGACACAGAGGCAGACTTCATGTTCCTCATGTGGATGGGAGAAAAGGGGAAAGGAGGAAAGCAATAATCCAGCTAGAAAATGTTCAGGATGGGTCTGACTCAAAATTCAAAGGTAGTTGGCCTTTGGTGATGTAAAGATAAATTTTTGGCTGCTTCTGCATTCTGAAGTCTTGAAACAAGCCCTCTCTTACAGCAGAAACTTGAGAATAACAAGAATCGGGATCAGAGAGGTGCTGGTGCAGCGGTAGCGATGTGGAAGCAGTGGGAAGCAGCAGCCCCGTGTGCTCCTTCCCTTGGGTTTTGTTGCTTGTAATGCTGCAGAGCTCCTGCCACTGAGGCTGGAGTTTTCTATATGATCATGTAATTAAAGACTGACTCATAGTGTGCAGGCATATGGAGGCTAAAACAGTTGCCCGTGAAGCGCTCGGCAGCATTTTGTGTGGTGTTCGACAAACCATTTTTATTTTGATTTTTGTTAATATGGCACTTTGTGGAATCACAGAGGCACTTAGCATAGAACATCAGTCACCTGTGTAATCCTAATGAACTCATGTAAATGGAAATAAGGGGCTTCTGAAGACTATTAACAATGAGGTGCCATGATGCTGGAGGAGACTTGGCAGCCTTCTCAGCCCACCTCTGATTTTGAAATGTGAGAGCATAGCTTTTCCCTTTGCTGGGGAAGAATAATCAGACCTAGTCCTTGAAATGGTCTGTAGTGAAGCAATGGATATTTTAACTCTAGGGTTATCATCCTTACTCAAGCAAATTCCCATTGATTTCAGAGGAGTTATGCCTGAACACAGAGAAGTGCAGGGCTTGAGTAAAACCTTGGTGTGCCCTGTTTCTGCTGTGTTTCTTCTGCAGCCCACAGTGGTTGGGAATTGTGTTGTTAAAACAATAATTTGGATATATTGATGAGTGTCAGGTCCTCCTGAGTGGTAAAATCCACATTTTTATAAAGCAACTGGCAAGGAAAATGTACCTTCCAAACCTGAGAGCAACCTGTGGGGCCACAGTTGCTTTGCTTTTGGTGTGCTCTGAGCAGTCTCTCTCTGTTGTTGTTTCTCTTTGCAGAGATGGAAAGGAGATTCTTGCTCAGGCAGGTAGCAAACCTTTTTGCTCAGGTCTGAGTGATCCTCTGGATGTGGGAAATTTTATAGCTGGAGGATCTAGAAGTGTCTTCTATGTTAGAGATGAAGCCTGAATTTTCTGGGAGTGTCTATAAAACAGGCTTAATGCAAAAAGGGTTTGAAACTTGTTAAAGGGCCTGAAGTGGAAATTAGAGGTGTGCTGTTGGGCCATTTCTTCTTTCCTCTCGCATGTAAACTTACATTTTGTAAGAAAACATGACTGCTTTGTTCCGCTGTGCTGTTGGACACCTTGTGGGTCCTCTGCACTTCCTAATGCTCACAGGAGGTTTTGCAGACCCCCCCAGCACAGAAGCCACAACATTTCTGAGACTCACCAAGGAGCCTCAGCCAGTGAATCTTTGATAGGTCTGTGCCCAAAGTTGCTGCTGGCTGTTTTTCAGCTGTCTGCTTTTATTGCAGTCTGCCTTGCTGCCCTGATAGCCACTGCATGTCACAGCCCTGGTGTGATGTGTGCACCAGCTGCTTCTCCAGACCTGTCGCATTTTGTGGGGTTTTTCTTTTGGGCTGCAACTATTTCTGTGCTGCTGTGGAGCAGGAGGGAGTTGCACCCTGGGCTAAAGCCAGCAGGGACCTCTCTGTGCAGGTTGATGTTGTGTATTTGGGGAAAGCACCAATATTTTTGCAGAGGGACAAGGAGGAAAGAAGCCACAGTGTCCCCAAAATGACTCAAAAGGATATTTCTGTAAAGGACAGCTTCCCAGAGAATGCTCCCTACAGAGCCTTAATGTACAATGAAAAGTAGGACTCTAGCCCTGGGAACAGGCGCATCTTCTCATGCTGTTTAATGTCAGTGATGCTCAGGCAGTGATATCAATTATTATTATTATTATTATTATTAAGCCTAAAATAGATTATACAAGAAAAACAATGAAGTTGCTGTCTGAAAATTCATGTAATCGTGGCAGAAATTCAAGCTGCAGTAGTTCTTCAATTTGAGAGTAGCTCAAATCAAAGGAAAGTAATTCTGTGACCCTTTTGAGGTCTGAGCCCTGCAGAATTCAGGGGGACTGTTAGAAAGATTTTGGTGAGATTACAGGACAGGAACCTAATGAATATTTTTGTTTTGTTGGAAAGGATTTTTGCCTCTTAGTTTACTGAATTGATTAATACTTGGATTTTCTAGTAGCAACATATTAAACACCCTATACATTTTTCATCTTTTCTAATTTATCTTATTAGGAAAAATGGGCAAATAAATGTGAAAACACATTATGTTATTCTTTAATATAAGCTGTATGCTGCCTTCAATAATGAATGTTGTTTACTGCAGTAATTAGGTATGATTCCAGCTCCAGTTATGTACTTGTCATTATTAGTGAATCAGGTTCATCTAAAACTGCAGGCAGTTTTCTGTTTCCTATATAAACAGTAATTGTCTGTTTAAGTACTTGCTAAAATATTTTTTAAGTCTAAAATCAGGATTGCAAGTGGATTTCAATAACTTAGTTAATTTACTTTAATTCTGGAATTCTGTCTCTGCATGGGAAGAGAAATATGAAAAGTAATTTCATCTCTGTATAGTTGATTTAATTGTATGTACTTTTCATGGATTAAGTTTCCAGTTAATTGTGGAAAATGTAACAACAATATTATAAAAAGAGGTTTAAAATAAAACAATTGCTGTCTGCTTTGCATGCTATTTTTAAAAAGTGTTTAACATTATTAATTTTACAATAGTAATTTATAAATATTAGTTACATCTTCCCACTTAAACCTCCCCTAAACAGATGATTTTAATAATAATTATTGATATTATCTACATAATTATTTTTCATTATGCAAATATCTCTCAATTGCTGTGTAATAATGTGATGGAAGCAGTTTTCAGTGCTTGAAAACACTTGCTTAACTAAATGCAGGCGACAATGGAAAACTGGTGTGAAAACCAGAAAAAAATTGGGCAAAGATTTTTTTTAATAGCAACACTAGTTCTATATCTTTATTATTTTATATTTTGAAATCACCTGAAAGTTCAGTAAACTACATAAAAATGAATGAGCAGTAATGACAGCTTAAGCTTTTAAAATAAAGATCTTTAGTCCTGCTACTTTCTAGCCTTAGTTAAAAATGACAGTAGATTAAAATCTAACTGATTTCTAGTAAGTGGCATGTTTTGCTACTTTGTATATGTGTAAAAAATGTAAATAACCAGCTTCTAATTCAAGTACATTTCTTAAAACATTGAGGGTGTCTCTTCCCAGGGAGGAGCGATATCCAGTGTTAGAGCATTCTGAAAAGTTTATTTGAAAGTATAATTGACAGAACATATTAAAAAAATTACATTTAAAAATAAAAAGGCTTAATTTTAAAGATTCTTTTTCTTGGAATTTAAAGATTTTCAGGAGAAATATAATTAAGGGGGTTACTTAGGACAAAATTACAGCATTAGATCTAAGTTTTCTGGCTTTTCAGTGTAACTATGATTATGAGCTTAAAATAATGTAGACAATGCTTTTTTCTATTAGAATAAATAATTATAATTTCTAGCATTCAGTAACTTGTGATTTATTCTTGGAATTTTCTTGTGTAGATAGTTAAATAAGCAAATAGCACAGCTTTGTTTTTTGGTATAAGGATTGTCATGAATCTAGTGGAGTTTTAGTTTTAAAACAAAGTAAATGGTAATTGCTCTTGGTGAAAAAAGCCCAGGGTTGTCTGAAACAATTTATTGGATATATGTTCTCAGTGCATTTTTCTTATAAAAGGCTGCTTTAGTGTTTTATTGTTTTGTTAAAGAAATATATACATTTATGTAAAACCCTCCACATGAAAGTGTTGCTTCAGCCTTTATTGGAGCATCA
>JAHLSL010012897.1:87403-120180 GCA_025920805.1 Petroica traversi
AAAACCCTCCACATGAAAGTGTTGCTTCAGCCTTTATTGGAGCATCACTGTCTGCAGCTACAATTTCAGCCCTGAGCTTAACTTTTTTTTTTTTTTTTTGCAAAGTATGTGGTTTTCATTAAACCTGTAATTAGTATACTTAATAATTGTTCCCTAATTGAAGTGCAGGTTAACAAACTTCCACATGTAAAAAGTAAAGGGGGAAAAATGTCATTCATTCACACTGGGCTTTATAAGCCTATAAAACTCTTCAAAAGACTTCAAGATATCAAGCAATCTTTTATTCAGCTAAACCTACCCCCCACCTTCCCTCTTACACACACTTAAATACGCAGTATGCTCACAGCTTGGAAAAAAGCAAGAAAAGCCTTAATGGATCACTGATTTTAACCAAAGAGCTAGGTATGTATTCCATATAAATGGTTTACAAACCATTTTGGTGTTAGTATTAATAATTTTCATCAAATGCAAACAAGAGCCTGGGCACTGTAGAGAGCAGAGCTTTCGGCTGTGCACTTAACACAGCTTTTATTTCCAGCTCCAAACATCTCAAACAATTACACTGCAGCAACTGTGAAATTTGCTCCTTTCTTTGCTACGCAGGTATAGCCTCGTAGGCAGGGGCTAATAAAGATTTAGGGGGAAAATGGTGAGTTGAGGTCTAAATTTTGTTCATCTTTACGCCCGTGTGAGTAATTAAACTCAAAATGAATAGACTGAGACAAATAACATCAGGAGAGGGATTCACATGTGCATAGGTTGCAGTGCTCAGTTCGAGTTAGATACTTTACAGCTGATGTAATAAATCAAAGAACAGAACAATTATTTCCCAATTTATGATGACACAGATATCTTGTCATCGCCCTGGTTATAGGTACCTTTAAGAAGTGGTGAATGCTAAAAGTCTATTTAGCCACATCAGTGAAACAGAGCTAACACAGCAGGAAATACTCCTTTGTGGGGTTTTTTTTTATTTTTAATATATCAAAACACTTTTTCAGATATTTACTCCTATTAGAAACCAAATATTTCCCACGTGGAATCAAGGATCTGAATTTTGAACTTAGTCCATGACTATTTGTTTTTAAGCTGTTACTTATTTAAATAATTTAAAATATTTTGCTGTTGGGGATATTTTATGTTTTTAGAAAAAACAGTAGAAAAGTCCTATATTTAGTTATGTGCTTTGTGAACTGTGCATTTATCTGAAATGTTAATTTGAAGTTTAAAAATAGATTATTGTAAAATTTGCACAAATTATTTTTTATTTAGATTGGAGAAGTCTGAAGTGCAGGTATAGTCACCCTCAATGCGTGCTTTTTTCTGCAGTCATTTGGAACTGATGGAATTATTTGTTCAGAAATATTTCCTCAGTACTTTTTCTCTGCATTTAAAAGCACAACACCGAGCTAAAGTTTAACATTATTGTAAATTAAACACTAAACTGTTTCCTGAATATCAAACTTTAATTTTAAAGTAGTAACAAGTTGTGGAGAAATTGCTGCTGTGAGGTCCAGTGGCGGGCACTGAAATATTATAAGCTCTGCTTTCATAATGCTGTCTTTCAAAATCAGTTATCTGCAGTTATCTTAAAATTCAAATGCTTTCCAGAACACCAGATTGAAAGTTTCTCAGGAGAATATACTGTTTCAATCAGATAGTTTTACAGAGTGCACATTAACAAAAGTCCTTACAATTCCGTTATCTTTGTCCTTTTCTAAATGGGAGAGAGAATGCAGAGGATCATGACTTCTGCTTGAATGCAGTTCAATGAATTTTGTGTTTTATTGATAAACATATACATCTATATATATAAAACCAGCCAGAGGTATGTGTTTATTTGTTATTAAATTTAAAGAAAAGCTTTTACAGTCTCCTCACCAAGATTTAACAAGTTTGTCCTACTTGCACATTACTGATAAATATCAAATCCAGCTCAAATAATCAAATTCTCAGTGTGACTCTAACAACATCTTTTCCTGACTTAATCTATCTAAACAGGTAGGGATATATAAAAAATAATTTAAAAACCTTACTGTCCCTTCAGCTTCCCTGCTGATGCCTGTCAACTTTTCACAACAATTTTTAAGCTGGGATTGGGAAGGCAGGGAGAGAGTAAAAGCTCTTTTCAATTACAGATGATCAGCGAGAACTGTGACATGATGGTCAAGCTTCTCTTAACTCTTAAGGGCATCCTTCATAATTCACAAAAATGTTCAAACACTCAAATGTGTTTGAGATGCACACTGGAGGTAGGGGGGAGTCACATCTCTGCTGCTATTGAAGTTTTTCAGAGTTGCTAACAGGTGATACCCATTTCTATAGCTGAATCCACTCACTGCATTACAAACTGGGAAGAAAATGTGAATTTATTGCATCTACAGGGACCTACTGCAATGTCCTCATGGACAGCAACATTTTCTCTTTTTATTTCTTGATCTTACTACAAAAGTTTGTAGCATGTGCTTGTTATGAACTCCAAACTTATTTCACAGAATGTCAAATATCTAATAGCTAGAAAATTGGTAGCATGAGCTAGTCATGCCACTTTGAGATGAGTGTTCTCTGAAAATCAATACCATAAACTTGCTTGTTCATTATCTGACTAGTAAAGTGCTCTGTCTCAATAGTATTTCATTTACACTGGATGGTTTATCCAGGAGAGTAACAGCCCTCTTAGTTAACTACTACATTTTGCTTTGATTCTTAATTTGTGAGTGATTATAAAGTATGCTTAACTATTATTTTTCTCTTATGAAAATAGCACAAATACTGCTATGAGGTGCACAAATGAATGCACATCTTGCAAAGATTTTTTTTCTCACCTGAACAGTAAAGATGTTGTTTTTAAGGGAGTAAGTTTAATCTATTACTTATTATTTGTAGATGGAAATATTCAAACAGTGACAAAAATATCTGAATATCCAGAATGAGGCATTTTTTTTTCTCCTTCTGGTTCAGTTTCCCTAATTTCTTTAATGGAGTAATTTTAACAGACTAGGTCAGTCTGACAAAAGTATTTGCAAAGTAAATTAACTATATTTTTGTGGCAGTACAGAGATATCATAAAGGGCTGCATCTTCCAGCATTTTTCCTTGTAAGGAAAGTAAGGTCATAT
The DNA here is from genome assembly GCA_025920805.1 of Petroica traversi. Classification (NCBI taxonomy): domain Eukaryota; kingdom Metazoa; phylum Chordata; class Aves; order Passeriformes; family Petroicidae; genus Petroica; species Petroica traversi. The sequence goes on from JAHLSL010012897.1 coordinate 90,522, forward strand.
ATGTGTGAATTTGCTCTTGTGCCAGAGTTGGAATGCGTAGGTAGGATACATATGCACATATTTCAAGTACTGGAAAATAAATCAATGTAAAATAGCAATTATTTAAGGTAGGGCATAGTCTTGGCATATATCTAGGCAGCATTTAGCATCTGTGGGCATTATCATAGCAAAAAAGTAATATTGGAAATCAGCTTGGATTAGTTTCACTTGTAAAGCTGATTTTTTGAGTGTAAAATACAAGGTTTGAGCCCTAAACCTGAATTTTCCAGTATGCACTGCCAAATCTTCACCTTGTGCAGACAAAACACTTCTGCTTTAGTTGGCAAAACACTTATTTCTACAAGGGGAAGATGCAGCCTACATCAAAAACATTCTGATTACTCGACAGCTTTCAGCACTTAACACATCTCTAAGCATGTACTGGAAAACTGCTTGGGAGGAGATGTGTGTACATGCATCTTACCCCAAAACACTCTAGAAACTGATTAATCTGTTTTGTTAATCAAAGATTTCATCTTCACATTATAGCACAGCCAGATTAACAAAGATGTGATGGCGGGACTCGGGATAATTTGCTAAGTAAAGTCAAAATTAATGGCAAATAAAATCAGCCTCCCTTTGTGGTTGTTTCCAGCCATCTGCATCCAAATATAAAAAAGCTATCAAAGGGAGTAAAATAATCAACCCATTAATTATTAACTCAGAACAGCTTCAGAAAGCACTTCTTAAACCTTCATTGACATCATCCTGACAGGCTCCTAATCTCAGAAAGTTGTTGGTAAGAGTTGCATTAGGCTCAGCATGGCACCAGTTCTGCCAGGAACAACTGCAGCTCGAGATGTGCTGCAGCAGAGATAGGAACACATGGGACAAGCTGCGGTCTCTTAAGACATCTGTGAGTAACATTTACAGCACAACATGCTGAAGAATTCCCCATGTAGCTCTACCTCTGCTGTCAGCATAACAGAGTTGTCAACAGCCTAATTGCAAGATCCAAAAAAAAAAAAAAAAGAAATCTCAGTGGAAAGTAACACAAATCAACTGTCATTATTATAAAGCTGGACCAACCTTTGGCTAAACCATTTAAACCTCCAGATTAATCCCTAGATTTATCTTTATAGATTGGATCAAACTCAAAGTTTGACTGCAGATGAAAGAGAAACTTCAAATCGAAGGCTCTCATTTATGCCCATTAGACAATACATTTGGCTAATGATCTACAACACACATTAGCCTGGAAACAGTGGTTTTAAGGCTTAACTGTTGCATCTTTTTTTTTTTTTTTTTCATGTTATACTTCAACCTTTATTTCCAGCTTTTATTTCTTAAGACATTTTTTGCCAGGAGGTGAAAATGTTTTTTTAACTGAAGATTCTTTAGTTTCTGCCTGTCCCTTTCTGCCAGCTTACATGATTAAATAATTAGTCTAGAAGTTAACTTTGAAAGAGCTTATTTGATTGTGTGACATCAGTAGATCTCCTTATAGAAAAATGCATATGCTAAATCAATCCGTTAAATTAATTTGAACAATTTTTTTAGAATTTTGTCACTGATAGAAAATAAAAGCAGTAAAACCCCCCAAACAATTACAACAACCAGCATTGAAAAAACAGTAATTCAGTGAATTGGGTAGGTTTTTATAATGGTCATCTGAAGCTACTAAATTTATTCCTATGTATATTAAAAACCTGGCATCATGAGGCTATTCTAACTCCACGGTTTCTTTTTTGTTTTAAAAATAGGCAAGCAAACTCAGTCAAAGCTATCCAGCCCCCTCCTCCCCCCTGCTGAACAGAACAGGCTACTAGTTTTTATCCTTTAAAAAAAAAAAAAGATACTAGCCATTCTCTCATCTTTTGGGGAGACATTTAAATTTAGAGCAATTGCAAGACGACAATAAGCAGCACTGAGCATGAATGACAAAATGCAGCTCAACTTGATGTTTTAATGCAGTTTTCCCCTCTCATCAGGGATATTAACCCTTCTGACTACTTCACTGAAGATTCTTACCCTTATTTCCCAGACCATAATGTGAAAGACAGCTTATGAGAATATTAGCAGTTTATAAACATGGATGAAAGAACAATGACTTCAAGTATATGTTTTTCATATACTACCTCAAATTTCAAGGCTCTGTATTTCTTGCTGTTTATGATATAGGCCTTGCAAGGAGCTAGGCATCAGATCTGTTAGAATTGTTCCTGGCTGGATGTAAAGAAGAGAAAAGCAAGTTTGCTGTCTTATCTCAGTCAAAATAATTAGAGTTTCAAGAAAACTAGAATCATTATAATTCCCTCTTTTAAAAAATGGTTTCCTACCTTTGCTGGCCTGTTTCATCTGTTTCATTAAAGGTGCAACTTTTATTGATGCTTCTGCTCATCCTATGTTTTCATCAGTGTGAAACCTAAACTCCTCTTTGCCTAAATTGTAGGTTAATATAATAGCTACTTGAAGCAGGAAACCTCTGCTATGTGTCTATAGTTGTCTTTATTTGGGCCTGTGCATCATTTTGTTTGTCCTCTAGCCTTTTACGGCAGCTGGACCCTGACCTTTAAGTTCTTAAAAAGAGGGGGGGAAAAGTATTCTTTTCAGATTCCAAGTTCCTCCCTTTTTACCCTCCCACTGACACCGTCCCATTCAATACTAGAGATAACTTTATTCATCTATACATCGTTGTATCAAATTCAATAGGCAAACTGCTTCAACATGCTTCAGAGCTGGACAGGGCAGTAATGTCTTCATTTTTTCTTAATGCAATGAGTTTCTTATCGCAGTCCTTTCAAGCACAAAACAAACACTGTAAGAAAAAAAATGATCTCCAAGTTTTTCCCACCCTGCTATTTCACCATGGGCTTATTTCTTTGTTCCCTCTTTTAGTGGACAGCTACAGCTACAAAGATGCAAAATTGATTACATGCATACCTACCTAAAAGGAGTTAAAAAGGAAATTGGGGGGGGGGGGGCAAATCTTTTATAATTAAATACTGTATTGAGAAGATTTACTCTGGGCTCGCACCAAGAGCGTGGAAGTAATTTGTTTCTGATTCAGCTGTCATCCTTTAAACAGGATACCAAAATTACGTGGCATCTAGAAAAGCCACTAGGAATGCCATGTCAATTGTAGATTTGGCTGATCACTATCTGAAAAGATAGATCTTTTTCCCAGCTATAGTCAGTGTGGGTTTATACACCTGATGTTATAAACTCTCAGTCTGTCATTAACTGCCAAGCTTGGCTTTAGGCCAATGACAGCAGCTCCATGGATGTTCGGAGGGCTCCAGCAGCAAGAAGTCCAGATTTCCCTCATTGTTCTGAGTCCTGCTCACCTGCAGATGGGTTTAAAGGAAGGGAACTGAGTGCCTGTCCCACATGTTCATGTTGTAGCATGGTTTAAGCCCGTTAGCTGAGCTAAAAAAAAAAATAAATTGCTATGAACATACTGATAAGAGGGAAAGATCAGTATTTTAATGAATCACTTCAAAGGTTTTGTAGTGCCTTTTTATTGTAGCATGAAATGTGTAATATTAGGATACCCAAGTCATGCTCATGTCTCACTGACATCTTTGTCTTTTAAATGGAAAGTAAGGCTGGAGGGGAAAAAGTTGGTTAAAATACAGAACTTCTGAAGTGCTTAAACCAGATAATGGTACTAGATCTCATTTTAGATTCCAGGGATGAAAAAGAAAGAAATAAAAAATCAGACTTACATCCCTGACTGGGTGTTTTCCACTATAGGCCCTACATGTTTATGTAGAGGGTATTGCGAGCATTTGGAGGGATTTGGGAGTTTCAAAAGGAAGAAGTTTATACATTAGTGCTGCAAGTTGCAAAACACTGTTGATATTCAAATGTTTATTGTGTAAAATCTGGGATAAGCTTCAGCATGAGAGCTCCTTTAAGTGCCTACAACTATTGCTAATTCCCCTCAGCATTGAGGCTTGCACAAAGGCCTTAATCCAATTCCACTTTTTTTTTTTTTTTTCAGAAAGCCTATGCTATTTTCTCTCACATAAACTAACAACACTATCTCATCACACTGCAGAATGGGCCAAAGAAAAAGGGCTCTGTGTTTATACTTCACCAACACTTTGTGTTTCTTGGCCAAGTATGGCAAGAAACTTTAAGTGGGTCCCCCAGGCCCCACGCCATCTTTAGAAAGAAAAATAAGCCTTCAGAGATTGAAAACACACTATTTTAGGCACTAAAAAACCTATGAAATGTCAACTATTCGTTCAGTCACTACCCCTGAAAAGAAATTGATCACCCCAGCCTCATTCTTACAGCTCTTATTTAAATTATGAAACACAGGAATTGCTTTGATATGATAGTTAGTATATTCTACCTAGCATATAAAATATTTTAAGGGTGTTCTCAGATAATACTTGTGTGTACACATTTTACTCTGCTACAACACTTGTGCCTACTCATCAAAATGGCTTAAAGCAAGAAGTTCCATCAGGGAAAAGAAATTTCATAACTATAGGTTTACTTTTATGAAGTGCAAAAGGAACTGTCTTGCTTTATAAAGCATTTTTGTAAACTTCATCAATAATCTGTTCTGTATGGGAGATCCCAGTCCAGCTCCAAGTGGTCAGGTATTCCCTGTATATAAACCTTCATTTATTTCTGACAGTGCCAGCAGTGTTGTCAAGGTTTAAACAACAACAAAGCCTGGGCTGCTTTGAGGATTGTCCTTCTACTGGCAGGAAGGGAGAGGCTGGTTTCGTTCTGTCCTGGTTTAGGGCAATATTTAGGAGGAAACCTCTGGGGGGGGGGGGGTGTGTCTCCTCTAGGAAAAGCCGATTCCAACCACCCCTCCCCCTACAGGTTTGGGAAAAATTTCCTTCGAGAAGAGTGGAAAAAACTATTTATTTAACAAATAGAATATTCACAAGCATAGAAAATTTGGATAACATGAAAACAATGAAACCTCTCCTTCCTCTGAAGAGATGGTAGATTCAGAGTCCGTGGCTGGGTCCGGTTCAGTTCTCCAGCGGGGGGGCCGATTGCCGGGCCCGGCTGTAGAAGTCGAGGGGGGGGCCCTCGGGGGGTTTCCCTGGTGTCTTGGGCCCACGCGATGCCAACCAGTCCCAGGAGGAGGGCAAAGAAAAAAATAAACAGCAAAAGAAACAAAGTCTCTCCCTGCAAAAAAGCTGAGAAAGATCCGAAGAAACCCTCTGCTGTGAGCTTTTCTGAGCACCCAGCCAGAGAGAGGGTGAGATATCACTGTCCTGCCAGAATGCAGCCTCCTCAAGGCCTTCCGTGGGAGTAAAGGTGTAACTCCTGCAGACAAACGGGGCGTGTTTTTTTTTTCTCTGCTTTCACTCTCTCTGTCTCTCTGGGCCTAACTTAAAGCTGCAGAGCTTAATATCCAGCATAAGCAGGAGGGACAATTGGGGATACAAAAAAGTCATATGGCCAACCCAGGACAGGCTCCCATCTGATCATCTTTGAAACCTTACAACAAAAATTCTGCTATAACTAGTATTATAAAATGCCAGAGCATAAACCAACCTTTAAAAAGGAGGAAAAAAAGGATTTGGTTTCAAGCAAGAATTAAAATTTATTTTATAATCAGGGCTACTTCATTTATAGCATGAGAACCCAGGTATTGCACCAGTTGTGCTAATTTAGTCAGGATCAATTCCAGTCTCCAGGGTAAGCTCATAGTTACTGTACCAGAAGGAGTAAAAGGAATTCAGCCTGGAAGGGAAATCACTTACAGAACATTTTGACAAGGTGGAAGTTATTCTCCTGCCACACTGACTTTGCTCTTGAGCATGTGTCTTAGTGGTCAAACAAAATCTTCCTGTGATGTTTGGTTTGGTTTTTTCTTTTTTGGTTTTTTGCTCCTTTCTGATTGCATTTATACAGCAACTACAGCTACTGCTGTAAACTCGAATGAGTTTTTGAATGCCTTTCCATGAATTATATTAAACGCTATACTTGATGTTCACTTAATGAACACTCCATGTTCCTGTGGGTTTTGCTTCCCTGAAGAGTTTTACTTTGTCCCAGGGACCTGTTTTTTCCCCCACCTCTCTGAGGGTTTGTCCCCACAGGGACGCTCAGGAGGGGAGGGAAGGTCCTGCTGCCCTCCTGGCCTTACACTGCCCCCTGCAGCCACGAGAGCCCTGAGCTGTGCCCAGCTCCCATTTCCCCCCAGGACCAGAACAGTGGGAGATTCACATGCAGGTGGTGAGCAGAGACTGTAAAATCTGTGCAGTCTGTGCTGTGCACAGGAGTGAGGCTGAGGCAGAGTGTTCCTGCACATGCACACCTTGCTCATGAATTCACTTGAACTCCATTCACTGTTTCATCAGAGTGTGATAACACGCTGGAGAGTGATGGTGGCTGCTTTGAGGCACTATTTCTTACCAAATACTGAGAAAGCACCTTTTCCTGGGTAGTTTATTTTTTTCAGCAGTTTTTCTAAAGTAGTTCCATGTTTTTCCATGGGCTTTTCCCCCCTGACCAGCTTTTAGCCACTTGGATCTTGTTATACCTGTTAGCACACATGGATTAGCTGAGTGCTGAAATCACACTTTGAGGGTTTGGATTCTCTCTGGATGGCTTGCAAAGGGGTTTAAGTATGGGGTTAAAATCATCCTGCATATACAAAGCTAACACAAAACTTAATTATCACCTGGGTCCTGTTTAATTTAGTTTGAGCTTTGTGGCAGGGCACAGCCATGTTTTTTTCCCACTGAAACTGCCTAAAAGGCACCTTTCTGGAACATCCTCTTTTCCTTTTCTTTTATCCTTCTTGAAAAATATACCCGTTCAAGAAAAAAAGTCCCCTAATGTGCTGCTGTGAAGGACGTGTATTAAAGTTAAACCCCCAAATATTTCAGAATTGGCACCAAAATTCTTCTTGAGATTTTAATTTTGCTCTACTGCAGAAGTTAAATTAAACACATGCATTTTATATCCACAAACACATGAAGAAAAGTTCATTTTCCCCCAGGAAATAGAAAATCTGTTTTTTTTTATTTTTTTTAGGATCATCAAATGACTAAATCTTTCTGGTGAGAGATTAATTTCTTCTGCATTGCGCTGTGTGCAGTGCTTATTGTAGAGAATTTATAAGAGTTGATATTTTAGTTGACTGACAAGTCTCTCGATGTATGTAACAACTATAATTATACTTGTCATTTTCAAAATGAGTGAAGAAATGTACAAAACCAACCGAAATATGTCAGTTGGTTATTAGTTACAGAAAAGTCTCTCTTTAATCTCTCTTCTCTCGGGTGGAAACCATCCTTTCTATTAAATAGGGAGTCAGTTCAAAAACTTTAGACCCATCACTGTCTTAAGGGTTTTTAATTACTCCTCTGCCTTTTTCTTTTTCTTTTGGATTGTCACTGCATTAGATTACTTTTGTGTTTTTAGATTTCCTCCCTGCCTTGCGGTCAGCACATAGCATCTTCCCTTTATCATGTCATGCAATCCAGATCCCTGGTTGTCTGGTTTTGGTGCCATGCTTGCTCTGCAAACATGTCCTTTGTGAGGGGGAATGTGCCTTGTCACCACGAGGAAAGGAAGGGAGAGGCTGTGCTGGTACTGGCAGCAAGGAATTAAAGTGGAGGAACTGCAGGAATTTGTGGGTGGGGTTTTTTGCCACCTGGGCCCCACTAGTAATTGTTATAGTGAATATCTTGCTGTTTTATAAATTAACTTTCCTTAAAGGTTGTGTTTTCATTTCCCCCTCTATTTGTGGCTCAGTCTTTCCTGCATGTGCAGGCTCTTTCTGTTGTCACGCCTGTGCTTCACTGAAAGGTTTCCTTGAAATGCAGATGTCTTAGAGAGTTTCCTTTTGGCCTGGCATGGTGCTTGGAGGTTCCTTCTGTGAGCACTGGAGGTTTGGATCTAATATCAAAGGGTTTAAAGCTAATGATTTTAAGTGTGATTGAATGTTATTGCTCCTCTGGTGAGCTAAAACCTTCAGCAACTCTTTGACCTCTTCCCAGTCAATCCAATTCCATCTAATACTCTGTGACTAATATGGTGGATATTTAATCTATTTTGCTGCTGAAATTACTTTTAGAGTCACTTTTTTTTTCCTGAAATCTTCCTCTTTACAGAAATTGCTGATCATAAGCTCTAAATATGTTGCATACTACCACATAGAGTTTTTAAAGAAAAAGCTTTTCTTTTGGTAAAAGAAAATTAAGAGATGTAATTTCTTTTTATAACATAAACGAAATGAGGGGATATAATTATATTATGAAAATAAAAGCCAGATGAAAATGAAAAATTGACAGAAACTTCTCCGATGATGCTGGTAATAGAGATACTATGATGAATAGCCACATCTTTGCCAAATATTTCCTGTAATGTAATTAAACTTTGAAGAGAAAATTAAAGAAAGCTCCTGAAGACAGTATTTTCACCCTCTAGGTAGTGCTTAGTTAAAATTTGGAACATGGATCTTTTCATGTAAGTAGCACCAAGTAACTCTGCTGAATTTTGCTTATACCATATTTATTTTATTTTAAAAAGTGACCAAACTGAATAGTAGAGGCCACGGTTGAAAATTCACCATAATTCATGTGATACTTGGCTGCTTTTCCCTGTTTTCATCTCTAAAAACATCTAGGATTGCAAGGATTCCGCAGTGTGCAAACATGAGCAAAAGGGATTTGCTTATCTGATTAATGTGAGGACCCACCAAATTGGGTCATGGATAACGATCCCTACATCCACAATCCTGTGCCTTATAATTTCGTCATGGGCATAGGCACACTGAATTCAGTGGGCTTGAGTAATTTGAATTTAATGGAATTATTTAAATGCCTGAAATTAGGCATTTAGGCAAGTTTTTGCAGGATTGTGGCATTAACCTTTTCCATATGTAACCTCTTTAAATAAGTGTACCATTGCATCAGGTGAAGCAGTGCAGAGTTCAAGTCTTAACTTTCTGTCTGAATCCAGAGCTGGCTGATTTCACAGCAAGGGTGATATGAAATGAGGTTTCTGGTCACAGCCTAACTACCAAGAAAGATGGACTTGCTGTACCTGAAAGGTGAGGCTTCCACTGCAAGGAAGGAATGGAAAGAAGAATCTGAATTCTCTTGCATGCCTGTAACACTAAGAATGTTATTGGTCCAATAACACAGTGCTAAATAAAGGATGGAAGTGAGAATAAATCCTTGAATTGTTTGAAGAATGAATCTCAAAGCAACCTATGAAGAGGAACAATGGTGGGAACAGAGAAGTTGAACCCTCAAACCAGACAGTTCTTGCTGGGGGTTGATTAGCCTGTGAAAAGGAACGTGAGGTTTGCAAGAGCTGGGAACCAGACTTGGTGATCCAGTTTAGTTTTCCTAAAAAGTTATGTCTGGGTAGGAGATGCATTAAAGTAACAGCAACGGAAAGGATTGTGCTCTATTACTCTTGCAAGAAAGTGAAGGACTTCACTCCTCAGAGCTGCCCATATGGCAAATTTCACATGTGCTAAAATTAAGAGAGGAGTGAGGTGACCCAGCCCACATGTAAGGAACATCCGTCCCGCTTCGCATGGCAGTGAGTGCCGAGGGAGTTGGTGGAGAGCCTGGGGCATTCTGTGATCCAGCCTTGCTGAAACAGAGACCCTGGCTCACAGGAGCAGCAGGCAGGCCTGGGGTGCCTTTAGAAATACCTGGGATCCGTGGATTTCCTCAAGAAAAACTCCCAGGAAGAGCGTTTAGCTAACGAGTGCTAATTGTGACTGGAGAGTGTAAAGGAATGGTTGGTGTTGGGATGGACACCATGGGGTTGTGTGGGTCCTGCTGGGTGATATGTCCTGCAGACCACTGCCACTAAATGTTCTTCTGTCTGCAAAATCATGGAATAAGAATGGTTTGGGTGGGAAGGGACCTTAAAGGTCATCTGATCCCACCCCTGCCATGGGCGGGCAGGGACACCTTCCACCAGACCAGGTTGCTCCAAGCCCTGTCCAGCCTGTCTGTCCTTGGACACTTCCAGGGATCCACCACCTGCTTCAGACATTGGTGTTTGGAGAGAGTTCAGCTCCTGAGATGTAGAAATACAGGGTTACTTTCTCACCTTTTTTACATATGGTCGATGCCTTGGGCATAAATTGCATATAAAAAAGCAAAAATAAGTAGCTATGTTTATACTCCTCCTCTTTTTGTCTGATGACTTGAGCTGTAATTGAGGGAACACAAGTGATGTATTAAATTTCTTGAACACATGGATAAAATAAGCCAATGTGAAAACCACCATGTGCAGTTAATTTATAGACAAATATATTTGGAGCAGGTACAAACAAAGGTGTAAAGTCCTATGTTTTAACAGATTTTCATGCCATATGCATTTGCTTTTACTGCCTGAAGGAAAAAAAATGATTGAACCAGATAGTAAAAAAAAAAAGTTAAAATACCTTTTGAAAATTAACTTTTTTAGATTGCAGGAACACTACTCTTCATGGCTTATTACTATGTTAACAGTTTAAACTATTTTAGATTATTTTAATAAACTAATGGCTTTTTCTTGGTCACTTATTTCATTGAAGAAAGCAGATTCAGAAAAAAATACCCTGAAATTTGACATTCTTCCTTGTATTTATTGCATATGTTTGGAAATTACCTAATTTTAGCAATTCGCGTAAAAACAGTGGTCACATCTTGTCATTTGAAATTAGGTCTGACAGCTCAGAAGTTAAACCAGTTTTGCTTATTTTAACAGCTACACTTGAGTGAGTCTGGCTTATTAAACTCTTTGGGAAACCTTGCACACTTTATTAGGGAAAGGAAATTTATACAGTGGAAAGAAGAAAAATATATGTAATTGCCAACATATACATAGTGACTCTGGTAATAGCATCACTTTATATAGATTGTTAGAATCCAGTACAGAACTGTGCTTTTGTGTGGAGGGAATTATATTGGCATGACAAATAGCTTCCCCTAAAACGGTCCTCAAGGCAAACACGAGTGGCTCTTTTGGGAAGCTAAATTCAGTGAAGTGAATTTTACCCAGGGCATTACTTCTCCAGACAGATCTCTTTACTCCATCATATACATTCAGTTTGGTCAGGCCTGCAACTAAATCTGAGCTTGAAGCTTGTCCTCCACTTGGATCTCGTGGTGGAGCTGTGGGAGAAGATTCAGAGCAAGGTTCATCCTATCTCCTGTCACAGCTCCTGTCTCACACTTTGTCATCTGGAGGCCATAGACATGTTCATTGTGGGGGAGGGACTGCCAAAACCTCCCTTTTATGAGGGCACATTCATGTCAGGACATTTCCTACTAATTTGTCTTAAACTGAGACATTTATTCAGCAGGATGGGATGCACCTGTAAGGATCATGACTGTCTTTACAGAGCAAAAAATCATCTTGCTCACCAGATATATAATATTTATACCTCAAAGACATGCTAACTCTTAAGTGTAGGACCTATTTAGATTGAGGGCATTTTAGATCTCTTCCTACACATCAGATTTTCCAAACTTTGGCTATTTCTTATAAAAATTCTGGAGAATCAACCCGAATTTTCAATATCAAGTAATTTGTTAATGACTAAGTACCACTGCTACATATATTGCTTGTTCCTCCTCCCTAGCTTTTCATCCCTGTTTATACATCCAAGCATTACAAGCAAATTTTAGTCACAGCTGGTGATCCAGCATATTCTTATCTACTTTGAAAATTTGTGAGTATATCCCTGTTCTATTTCCTTTGGGTTTGGTGGTGTGTACACTCTGCAGCAGTGGATCAAGACAAGCTGTGCAAGACAAATCTTCACAGAAATGCTGGGTTTTGACTGATTCCCTATTAGCAACATGTTGAGAGCCATCACCCAGTTTTTAATCCCTTTAACATATGCACAATTAGTTTTAATAAAAATGTCATGTGGTACTGATTGTGTCTGTGCATTATCAACAAAACTTGAAGCCCAAAATATCTCTGTCAAAACTGTTTTCCAGGGCTTATTTTCAATGTTTTCTGGCCAGTGTAAGGCCAGAACCCTTGCCCTGAAGAAAGTGTTTTAAGGGCTTGTGAAATATTTCAAACTGACAATAATTGCTAATACTGGATTGGAGAAGAGAAGTAGGAACATATTTTGCTGTGTTTCGTAGTCTAGCTAAATACCAAGGTTTCAATAAGCATTCAAACAGATGCTCAGTTGCCTTCATTATCCCTCATGAGTTATTACTCTTTGATTTTAATGAAGAGCAGTGACTTGGGCGCTGATAAGGAACTCCAGGTGAGGCTTGTTGCAAAGGTGTGAGGAGCATGTTCAGAAATCCCATGGTCGTGCATGACCATTGTTGCACTACCTGATGCTGCTCTCTTGTTCAGTCAAGGCAATCTATGAGCTAAATGACAATAATTTACATTAAAAAACCCTCTAGAAAAACAGGAGTGTGTGAAAACTTTGCTTGATGATACATTTTCTTTCTTTGATCTATCTGAAGTAAATGGAATGCATTAGTGCTGTTTAACTGTGCCACAAATTGCCAAAAATGGGGAAAAAAGCTTACTGTACTGTTTATTTTCAAAATTCTTCTGCCAAGTTTTTTTTTTTTTTTTTTTTTTTTTCTTCAAGGAAGAAGAGTTAAATCTCCTCTTTGCTGCCATGGTAATTATAGTTTATTTTCAGAAAAATTATACTGTCTCAGTACTTGAAACTTTCTGTACAGGTGGGCAGTGTGAACATGATTGCAAGAGATCATTCCAAGCAGTTCATGTGAAGGCAAAATATTAGGACAGGAGAAAAGAAAGGCAGTTTTAATGTACTTACAAATCCAGGGCTAGAGTTATTACAAAATCTGCTTTTGGTTTGGAAAAAATACAATGATTATCATATCATTAGAGCAGCTTGTAATGCCTTAAAGGGGCTACAGGATAGCTGAGGAGGGACTTTTGACAAGGACATGGAGTGACAGGACAATGGGGAATGGCTTTAAACTGAAAAAGAGTAGGGTTAGATTGGATATTATGAAGGATTTCTTGCCTGTGAGGGTGGTGGTGCCCAGAGAAGCTGTGGCTGCCTCTGGATCCCTGGAAGTGTCCAAGGCCAGGTTGGACAAGGCTTGGAGCAACCTGGTCTGGTGGAAGGTGTCCCTGCCCATGGCAGGGGTGGAATCAGATGACCTTTGAGGTCCTTTCCAACCCAAACCATTCTGTGATTTTATGGTGATGAGTGTGGTTTTAATACTTAGGCAGAAGTGGAGAATGGAATGTAATCAAAGGGTGTGTGTTGATAATTTCTGGGATGTTTGGGGGCTTAGAATGGTGAGGATAACTGGAGTAGTGTTTTTAATCCTGAGTTAGCAATGAGAGAGGCAGAAGGCTGTTAAACTCATAAAAATTGATGGAAATGTGCAAAGACATTAGTAAAACATGACTCTACATTTGCTCTACATAGGCTAACATTCTAAGATTTTATAAAAGTAATTTGGAGAAAAGAAAAAAATAAGCATTTGAAAAAGACTGGGCTGTAATGTGGCCCACAAAAGAGGCAAGTGGAACAGTCAGAATATTCATTGCAGATATATATTTGGAAAAGAAACAGGATGGTGAAACTGTGCCTTACCTCAGAAACATTTTCACAGGTACTGTGTTGGGCTTAAAAATGAGGGATCAAATTTGCAAAAATGCAATCAATCATTTTTCCTGTTTGGCAGATGAAAAGACAATTTTCAAACTTAAAAGATGACTCCTGGATGTTTGCATTGATGGGAGTTTCTCTTCAAAGCAATTTAAAATGATTGCTTGAAAAAACCTGATGTAGTTAGGTTTACAGCCTACTTCCAGGTTTACCATAGATCTTTTGCTTAGAAAAATAAGTTGACACAGGTTTCCTCCTCTCAGGCTTCAAATGTAAGAAGCTTTTTATCACAGCTGTTATCACTTGGTTCTCTTCTATTGTGCATCCAGTAAAGATTTAGATGGCAACTTTTAATAAAGAAGTTGGGATTTTAGAATGGTTGCGGATAATCCCTTCATCTGACTAAGGGCAAGGTGGCAGAATCCAGCTCCAAACTCCCACAAGTACCTTTGATATTCTCTCTGTGTTTGGATAGATTCAGGTGTATATGTGTAACAATACACCCATGGTCTCAGTGCATCACTGGATAAAAAGTACCTTTCAAAAGAATATATTCATCCTATGGACCATCTGAGTTTTGAAACTCAAATTTACTTTGCAAAGTTAAGTATACTTGAAATACATAAAAGAAAATACTTGAATTATCTGCCATTCAAACACAAGGGCTACTTTTTTGTTTTTGTGAATGTAGCATTAGGCTTACAGTGACAGTGGTAGGAAAGGCTTTAAAAGAAACCAAACACCAACAACTCAGTGGGAAATGCTCGTGTCTTCCAGCACAGGAGCCAGTTCAGTGGATAAAAACACAGGGATGTAATCAAGGCACTGCAGCAGCACCATGATTATTGTCTCTGACAACACTATGGGACTTGGCATGTAATATGAACCCAAAACTGGACTATGCTAGAGAGGTTGAGACAATGGCAATTAGAAAAAAATAAGGCAAAGTGGTTTGGAGTTCCAAATCATTCCCTCCTGAGCCTGATCAAGTGCCCAGTTTAACCAGTGCAGACATGCATTGACTTTGGTAGTCACTGGAACAGACTGTAATTCAGGTTTCCTCTTGGTTTATGCTGTTTATTTTATCAGACTGCTGCCAGAGTGACCTTGAGAATGACCTTAAGAAAAAGTCAAATTACACTTCTGGCCTTTCTCTTATTTTGTTTTTAAGCAAGATAAGAGAATCATAAATAAGCAGAGGGAGAAGAAACCACATGAAATAATCTCCTCCTCCCAAAATGGGGAAAGAAAGAACTCTTAAGACTCAAAGGCACAAAAAGATGTTTCCCCAGGAGACAGGGTTTTTTTCTCCTTTACACAGATGTAAGTCAGAAATGGCACATTGAACCATTCTGGATCATGTCTGTAGGGATTCAGCTGTAGTGCTTAATTCACCTTTGCACGGCATGACGGCCATGTGATTCTCCATCACTTTTTTGGAACACGTTTTGTCACAGAACTTTTCACCAAGGCAGACCAGATGGATTCTTGTGAGAGTCCAGGACAGGTTCAAAGTGGCTGATACCCTACTGTTGGGCAGTTTTGGGATAAGTACTAATCCTCAGCTCTTTTTCTCAGGTTCATATACATGGAGCGGAATTTGGCTTCTTGCCTTGTAGATCCATCAAGGACTGGAGCAGGTTTTATGTGCTAAGGAACATGGAAAATCTAAGTAAAACTCAGGATTAAACTGTAATCTATATTGTTGTAGTAGCTATATATTAGTGGTACATGCAGTGACTAAAACTGCACCAGGGAGATTAAATTTCAAGCCTGCTGAAGGCCTCCACAATCTGGGCAATCTGTTACAGGACTGTACATAATGAATGTTGTGCTTCTTTGTAGCTGAATGCTTAAAACTCATTTTCACTCTCTGTTCTCTCAAACGGAGGTTGTCAAATTGGTGCCAAGTAAGACAAGTTTATAATATATATTACATACCTTGGAAGTTGGTGGAGGCTAGTTCCACCCAATTTAACCATGTTGCTTTTGAGGAAAATTTGTTCTGACCCAGTGTGTGAAGCCTGTATATGAATCAGCTCTTTTACATATGTCACCAAAATAACTTGTATGAATAATTTTTTTCTGTTAATTCAAGCAAGTCTGAGGGGGCTGGGAGAACTTGGTTTACACAGAACCAGTTAATGAGAATGTGTTCTCCTACTGGTTGATTTCCCTTCCCCAATTCAGCTGAAGGAAGATCTTATGTTTAAATTACTCAGCATGGACTCATGAGAGGTGGGAGCCATGTTAGTGGTTGTTTTTCAGCCTTGCTGTAAGACTTTGGGCAAATCACCTCTCTCTCCTATGCCTTTTTTTTTGTTTGTTTTGTTTTCTGCTGTGTAAGGTGGGGGGGAAAAATAACATCTTTTTTATTTTAGGAAATATTGGAGCTACAAGCTCAAGAAAGCTTGTGGTATTAGCAAAGCAGAATGAGATCTGCATGCTGAATAATAACACATCTGGGAACTGTAGCTTTCCATTTGGCAGATGCACTTTGATTTGTTGTTGAGGTGTCATTTGGCCTGTGCATGTGTATCCAGCACTTTTAATTTGAACTGTGCAAATTAACTATGTGGATTTTATTGATAAGAGCTGTGAAATGCATGTGGCCATGTGAGTCATATGACATTCTTGTCCCTGACTGTGTAAGCTAACTCTTAAATTTCAAGGACAGATGTTCAAATTTTCATAGAAAAAGTAGATGATTAGGAGAACTTTAAACAGTTGCAGTTCTTTCTGGGTGGATTTTCTGTGAGAATACTCATAAGTTAATGAGTAAGGCTGTATTCGTTTCATTTCTTTTGTGCAAAGCAATTCTGTATCATTTTATTTGGCAGCTGTGAGGTCGGATACTGCTTTGGTTTATCTGAAATCTTTGGAGCTTTGGTTAAGGTATTTAAATACTTAGAGTACAGAAAAAAAGTGCTGGCAGGCAAGGGAAGAGACCCCATATTTTATTTCTTAGTTTGGGCATGGGGGGTGTTTTACAAAAGAATAAAATCTATGTTTATCAAGACTCCATACTCCCACGAGTAATGACTAGATTAAAATGCAAAGCCAAGTTTTTGTTAACTTTACCAAACAAGATCTACCTGTGAAGTGCTTGGGATGTCCTGCTATTAGAGAGGAAACATCCAATCCATCTAAAACAATAAAACAATAAAAAGTCATTAGCTGTATTTGGTGACCTCTCAGGCACAATTAGATGTTGTCTGAGAGTCACCTGTGCAGTGCTACAAGGAGCTGTGTTGCAGAGAATACAAACACAGACCACTCAGGCTGGTGATGAATAGTTATGCCAATTGTGATTGCACTCTACTTTTCTGTTACATATCCTCTAAGGTACAGCAAAAAGAGATCTGCCATTTTAATGAATCTTTCTGGTGTGCAGAGAAAGACAGTATAGTCAAGCATAGGTCATCCATAGCCCTCAGTATCAGCTGTAGCATACAGGCCATTATATCATAATACCATTTTATCCCTCATGATCTTTGATCAGTGCTAATGATCAAAGTTTGCATAGCAGCCAAGAGAATCATGAGACAATAGATATTTATAGCTTATGGCCAATTCTGATTACTCTATAGCAGCTTTCCCAGTGTTCTGTAGTTTGACTGATGTCATTGGCATGCTCCAGCATTCAGAATATATCAAATAAATTTGCTATGCTTTGAACATTAAATGGAAGTAAAACACTGATAATTCAAGAAACCAGAAAAGTAGGGAAGATAGGAGATACACATTGCTGCATGTCCTTTGGCAAGTAACGCCACACAATGCTTTCAGCAGTACTGTGCATGCAAATTGCCAGGCATCCTCTCTGAGGCTAGGCTTTACTTCCACCATGAGAGCTTTGCTATTCAAAGGGGCTGGTAAATGAAATCTGAACTGCATATGCTGCAATGGAGAGGAGGACAGGAGCAGGAGACAGCTGTTTGGGGTGACTGCTTTACAAGCAGAAGTCTTTCAGTTCCATCAATCAGACAGTGTGAAAGGCCCAAATCCACAGACACCAGCATCCCACCCCCTTTGATCCCAATCCTAATAGCGTGCCAGTCACCAATGGAAATGCATTACAAAGTGAGAATGGTCCATTTTCTCCCTCCTTTTGCTGAGAGTCTGTATTTATCAGATTTAACTAGTTAATGATTCTGCCCTCTCCTGCGTGCCGTGAGGAATTGTGCTGCAGAGGTGGCACTTGTTTATTGTCACTGGGCAGATGAAGTGTCAGAAATCCCTGGGGTTGAGGGAGAGGTTTGGCCGAGGTCTGCAAAGGGTTAAGCATTGACTCTCTTCCAAATCAGTGGCAGAATTATATCTGTGTTTTCCTCAGGGAGAGGTTGAGCCCTGTGGGGCCGTGCCATGGCGGGTGGGTAATGCCGATTCCCATGATAGCAAAACTGTGGTGGCCTCATGCTGAGGCCAAATCTCTGGATTTAAGAAGTGTGTGTGTGTGCCTGTATCTGCCATAGCCTTTGTGCCTCTGTCAGCACTCTCTGCCAACAACAGGCCCAAGGTTGCCTGCCAAATGAGTTTTTTCCTACCTGTGGGGTTTCAAGCACAACTGTGGCGTGCCCTTGAGCTCATGTGGCTCCTTGTCTGCCCAAATCCATCAGCCATATCACCATGGGTGGAATAGCTGTGAAGGTGCTGAGTGGACAGGCTGTGCAGGAGGCAAAGCATGCCCTGTTCACAGGTGAGAGGCCGTGAAGATTCTCTGAGTGATAGAAACTAGATGGTCTTAGGCCTCACATTGTTGTGGTGTAAGCTTCCATCTGTGAAATGGGCTTTATAAAATATTCCTTTGCCTGTTGTGCCTTTATAAGCTTTTTTGGCTATCTGGTACCTAGCCCAAGGACTCTGATTCCAAGTTCTACAATAATGAAAATAATACTTCTGCATAGGAGGCTTGTGGAACTTGTCCCTTCATCTGTAAAAGCCACTGTCTCATTTTTTCCAGTGTGAAGCATCTTATTATCAGGCTTTCTTAGTGATTTTCAAACACAAACGTTTGCAGGGTAATAAAGAAATGGGCAGCACACTTGGGTGATCTTCTGCCTTTTTCTTCTTTAAAAGTAATTTTCTTGGCAGTGAGTACAATAACAACAGTTAAGCTATGTCATTAATTTCCATAGATGGTAGATGGAGAATGTTAAATTCTAAGCACCTAAGTGAATCATCAAACTCTTCTACCACATAATGACTCGAAATAATCGTATTCATCATAATTAGTACCATTAATAATGTTAAAATAAACACTTGTACCTCAGACCATTAGTAATAGTAATCTTGTCATTGTCCATGAAAATTGCTACGCCTGGTTATTTTTCACAGTGAGGTGCAGATATATGTGGTATATAATTAAAATATTAATTACATATTTGATAGAGCTTTGACTATCATTATTGTATTACCAATGGCCTCATTATTATACTTTCAATATGTTACTTTGTATATATTGTGCTTAATAAAGTGCTAAAAAGTGGCTTTGGAATTCCAAGATCAATATATGTTAGAAAGAAAAATGTACATGAATCCAGAGTTAGGGAAGAAATGGGATTCAAACTGTGGTTAAATGAATTTCTGTTGTTCAGCCCTGCACTAAGAGGTGACACAAAGCTGACGCAAAGCTAATCCTAGTCATAAATCCCCAAAATGGAATTTAAGTGATACTAAGGTGATATTTAATGGTTATTTTTACCTGAGTAGATTAAATGAAAAGAGTACTAATTAGCTGAATGGGAGAGATGAGCTTCAGAAAAGAACAATGTGTTCTCAAGTTTTTTGCTTTTTTAGGGACAAGGTTTTTTCTGTTAACCTAAACAGGAGCTCTTCTAATGTCCGTAGAGGCAAACAGTGCTTTAGAGTGCTAAACTGAATTAGTATGAACAAGGGGCAGGTGTAATTTGAGGATAAATAATAGTGTCAAAGCACATCTTATTAAAAGTGATGGTGCATTTAAGTTTGCAAAATCTTTTATCAGGAGGGGGTTTTTTTGTTTGTTTCTGTCATGGTTAATTACCCATTTACTCCTTGCCTGTCTGCAATAGAGTTTTGCAGGTTTAAGTTTGTTGCCATTATTTGAAAATAGTGTCATAATTTTCCTGTAGTAAGCTACTGTTTCCATCTGTTTCAGATCAGGACATTGTCTAAAAGTAAATGCTCTAGAACTAAAACAGATCCCACTATGGTGCCTGTATCCTTAATCCTGAAAGATTTTGAGGAGTTCTCTAGGATGCTGGTTGTACTGTCTGCTCTTGTTGCCTTGATTTGCAACATACAGTGGATTTTGTGGTGTCTTTCAGGAACAGAAAATAATTGGAGATGATTTCACTGTTACAATGGACCAGAATTTGTTTTCCCTCTTTTTAAAGGCGTTTTTGCAATTTTTTCAGTATTTAACTGTTGCATTTAAACAGCATCAAAAGAAATAAATAGTTTCCAGTCAGATTTTTTTAGTAGTTTCTTGAAGAACCCTAAATTTACTTTTATTCCAAAACACCTCCACACCTTCTGAAGCTTAAAAGATAATTAAGTAATGAGTTATTAAACTTTAGTTTAAAAAAGTAAAAAAAAAAAAAAACACCCAAAAACTACCAGCCCCCAACCATCAAACCAAGTGATATTTGTGTAGGATGGAGGAAGATGTTTCCTAAATCTGAAACTGTTTTGGATGGATAAAAAGTTCTCTACAACTCTTATCAATGTTGAGAAGTTTGTTCCACTGCTGTGGTAGGGGAGGGTGACAGAGACATTTGCCTGGGAGCAGCTGATGGCTTTACAGACCAGGCATTTTCATTTGCTTGTTCATAAACTGGAATTAAGGGAAGCCCCAAAGGTGCCAGAGCTGTTTCCCAGCCTGTGTGTGCATGGCTGCCACACTAACTCTGATTTCAGGTCTGACTTCTGGTGACTGAGCACAATTTGTGGGGATGTGATTCCCTCCTTACAGTGATGCAGTGGCATTGGGACACCCACTTAGGAAAGTTCAGAGTCTGGTTTTCCATGAAGGAGAGGGGAGTTCAGGCAGCCAAATTTCACCTCCCACCCATTAAAGGTAGAGCATGTGTCCTGGGTTGGCCATATGACCTGTTTGTATCCCCAATCGTCCTCTTGCTTATGCTGGACATTAAGTTCTGCAGCTTTAAGTTGGTCCCAGAAAGACAGAGAGAGTGAAGGTGGAGGAAAAAAAAAACAAACACTCACCGTTTGTCTGCAGGATACCTTTACTCCTACGAAGCAAGGCTACATTCCAGCGGACAGCGTTATCTCTTTTCTTTTTTTTTTTTTTTTTTTATTCTCTCTGGTGTGGGTGCTGGAACAGCTCACAGCGGAGAGTTTCCTCGGATTTTTCCCGGCTTTTTGCAGGGAGAGACTTTGTTTCTTTTGCTGGGTATTTTTTCCTTTTTCCTCTTCCTGGGACTGGCTGGCATCGCGTGGGCCCAGGACACCAGGGAACCCCCGGGGGGCTCCCCCCTCGCTGACTTCTACAGCCGGGCCCGGCAATCGGCCCCCCCACTGGAGAACTGAACCAGACTCAGACGGACTCTGAATCTACCATCTCTTCAGAGGAAGGAGAGGTTTCATTGTTTTCATATTATCCAAATTTGTTTTCTATGCTTGTTTTCTATTTGTTAAATAAATAGTTTTTTCCACTTTTCTCTAAGGAAATTCTTCCCGGACCTGTAGGGGGAGGGGTGATTGGAATCGGCTCTTCCTAGAGGAGACCCCCCCAGAGGTTTCCTCCTAAATATTTGCCCTAAACCAGGACAGCATGGTGGACCTTTTTGCCCTCCTCGTCCTGAAAAGTCAGATTTCCTACTGAGCCTAAGGCTCCTCTAATGTACAGCTTTACACACGTGGAAATTAATTTCTTTCAGAAGTAAGCAGCAATAATAAAACCTTATCATCTGCTCCAAGCCAGATATTATGAGTATTGTTGTAAAAAAAACCTTATCACCTGTTTTAAACCTGAGAACATAAGCAGTGATCACAGTAGGATTTCATTTTTTGGTTTGACCCACTTTACTGGCTTTATTTAGTGAGACAGGCTAAAGCTACTTTCCCCCTCAACACATCTGATATTTCACAAGGTTTAGGGAAGAGGATGCTTTGAGTTATAAATTAATTTAGAGGACTTATTTTAATAGTGTGGGATATCTCCTCTGGTAAACCATTAGCCAAGTCATAGTCAGTGTGGGGCAGTCAGATGAGGACAGGCAATATAAAAATCTGGGTGCCTGATGGTCCAGAAAGTAATGAAATTTTTTCAGCAGCTTGGGAAAATTAATAAAATTTTCCAAAATACTCTTTTGGATGCTTTCTGTGCTATATATTACTCATGCACTGAAAATGCCTCATGGATTTTTTCATATTATTGAGACTCTTAATAATTTTTATGTTTACCCAGAGCTAGTCAAGTATGACATCCAGTGGTAGGGTTTCAAAGTTTGGGACACAGACAAATTTTGTCATCAATTGGAATTTTCCTTGTGGAAATGAGATGTTTATTCTCAGTAAATGGAAGATAATCTCTTCCAGATTTCAGAGCTGTCATGACTGAAGGCCTGGACTTTGGAGGAGGCTGATGAACCTAGTAAAACCTCTATGAAAAAATCAACTCCTCATTAGATCCTCCTTGTCACTAAGGCTTATTAGAGCTGCTTATTTGGGATTAACACAGAAGACAGAATGTGTTTAATATGCTATTAAACTATTTAGACTTAATTTTGTCCCTATTTGTTGTATTGAGGCTATCAGGGAAAATCCCGAGTTGTTGTGTTTGTATGTGATTTTGTTTTGCTTAAATAGGTTTGGTATAAGATTTTTGTTTTGTTGTCTAAGGCATAATTTGGGATTTTAAAATTTAATGTATAGATTATTAGATAATTCCCATCTTCCCAGAAAAGAAACAAAACTTCATTTTACTGCATCCCTTGATACTCTGAGGTGTAGCTGCTTCATACAGGAGTTGAATCACTTATGGATTCCTCACAAATGGTATTGTGGTAATGTGTAAGAATAGCAACAGCATATATTAAAACATCTTCATAATCAGAATAATAATGAAGAGCCTGTAGATATGAGAATCCCAAAGTTTTCCCAGTGCTTTAATAAGAACTGAGCTACCGTTACAATTCCTGAATTATTCAGGGCTGTAATTTGGAGTCACAAGGCTTTAGTATGCTGTAGATGTAGCATTCAGGCTTCCAGGGTCATGGTAGATATTAAAAATTGTTATGGAGAGATCTAGATTGCTAATCACACAATGGCAGAAATGTTGTGGAGTGCCCTAGAATTACAAATAATTTAACAGGATCCAACTGGTGCTAAATCCCCTCTCTCCCATTCCTCAAAACACAGGATGTACAGCAGTGCTTCTGTGACAATAAAGGGGTGCAAAATGTCCTCAAGTGTACGTCTGAAGAATCCTATGAGCCATGGAATAAGAAGAGCAGAGCATATACAGAAAAAAATCTCCTCATGGACCGGAATGACAGTAACTCAGCACTACACTGAGGTTATAATTATAATTTCATCATGAGAGTAGGGAAGTCAAGGTTTCACATGGAAAAAAAAAATCTATTTACAGGAAAATATTATGCTTTTCATTTGATAAAAAAGTAATTATTGCAAAGGGACCCATGGAAGATCTTGAAGACAGTCACCCTCCTTTTAATAAGTGCTTGTGGCAGCTAAGTGGGGATCAGGAGTATTCTTTATCAGGTTTGCATTCAAGTAGTACTAAATATATGCAGGTAGGAATTAAATAGTATCTGAGTTTAATTAAAATTATAAAAAAAAAGAGGGAGAAGAATGGTTGGTAGACTGCTCGACTGCATTTTAACCAGTAACCTCAGACCCTAATTAGAAATGCTTTTCATATCTCCTCCATGCAAGGGCTTAATCTGACGTGAGTCTGTGAGCAAGGGCTTGGGGGACCAGTGTTAATTCTTCATTCGATCTTGGTTTGTATGTAGTCAGGCAATGCTGATTGACCGAGTTGCAGCACAGATCCCATGACCTTGCTGGGATTTTCATGTGAGGTGTTAATTGAGAGGGTGGGTTAATCTTTGAGCATCATTGTCCCTGAGCTGAGGAAAAAGTTTGTGCTCTCTGTTTCCTTACTCAACAGTATATTTAATCTCTACCTCCTCCCCTTTATGACAGTTTAGCAAGCCTGCAGAAAATTCACTCTTGATAAATTTATTGGTGGGGGATTGTGTCTTGCAGGTTTTGTTTGATTTTTATGATCTAATTGTGGAGAAAGAGTGGTTAACTGGGCTGAAAACCAAAAAACCAAAATAGACTGTCCCCCCACAGCCCACTCCAATGAGACTATCATAGCGGGTGGGGGGAGTGACATCTTGAGATTAATTAAACTAAAGAAAACTACGAGGCGTGATTTCAAAGTTCTTTCATCAGAGTGCTGGGAAAATATAATCTCTTTTTATTCCTCCGGAGTATAAAGCCTAAAATAATTACAAAAACAAAGAGATATTACAGGGGACAGAGCTTTTATAATAATATACAGGTTAGAGTTTTCATACTGGATTTGTGTAATGCAAGAAAACACAACCCTGCCATTCTGCTTTTTTTATAAATAATGAATGGCTTTTTTTTAATTCATGTTTTGTTTTACAGGCCTGTCATTTTCAATGTAAGGGGGAAATTTTTACTTTGGGCAGGACTAATGTGTACTGGTTGACCTTAAATATGACTCCCAGGGAGCAGGATGGAAGTTAAAAATGGCAGAAGCAATAGAGCTACGAAACAACAGTGATAAAAAAAAGCATGAATGATATCTGTCCTTGACATGTAAAGAATTTATCTTGTTTTATTGTAAAGTACAGGCAATTTGTGCAAAGTCCAGCAGGGAGCTCTGTGCCCTCTGCAAGCCCCAGAAGCCGTGGTGTGGATGGGAAAGAGACCATCCTGTTCTGGGAGATGGTGGGGTGGTGTTGGTCCTCTGAGGAGAGAGAATGTGTTTGTGTCTGCTTAAATATCTGTGGAATATATCCAATAAAAAAGGGCAGCCATGGCTTTTACATGCCTGACTTGGTGTTTGTGTGACCTTTATGAGAATATTTTCACCTCAGTGGTGCTATTGCCTATGCCAGAATAATTCCAGAGGTCTGTGGCAGGGTGAGATGCTCCTGTGCAGAGCCACAGGAAAAAGTGTGATGCCTTGATGCCACTGCAGACCTGGCCTCATGACTTCCAAGTTTTCCTAAATAGTTCTGAGGCAAAAATCACAATCCTTAGGTAATTGCCCTTTGAAGGGACATCGGGAGGTTATTTTTTTTTTTTTCCTTTTCAAAAAATGGCACATTACTGGAGAGTAACTTAAATCAGCAAGAATTTAATAGCTTCCTTGGCTTGGTGAAAAGCTACAGGTCAGCCCTTGGATTTATATCCCTCCGTAGGTTCCAGTTGTAGAGACTTTCTTGTAGCAGTAGTCAGCAGTCTTCCAGGACTGTTACACCAGATTGTATTTTTCTTTTTTAAAGTTTAAGAATATTGATAGAAACTCAGTGGGAGCTAGGAAATGCTGGCGTCTATATCTTGCTTTGAAGAGAGGCACTGGAGCCCAAGCTTGAGCCTGGGATTCACTGGGAGCCAGGAGCTGGGAGTGCTGGTGCTCCACTCTTCCCTCAAGATGCTCTGACTCCAAGATCCCACCCTTGCCCCTGCCATGCTAATACTATTAAAACCCACCCACGTGTTATCTGTTATTGCTGACCACTATCTTAAGCCACCCCGCAGCCTTTGAGGGGGAAATTAATTTTGGAGCTGTGAAAAAGACAAATTTTGTTTCGCAAAAGGATTTGGAGAGTTTGAAATCTGGCTTCTGTTCATCCTGGAATGAAACGTGACATTTTCAAATTCTTGGCAGAGGAAATGTCTCAAAAAAAAGCTGCCTTTCAGATTGATCAAAATGGTTCATTCTGGGTTGGACTTGCTTGATTTCATAATTTACCAGAAAAAGCCTGAAATAAAAGTCACTTCAAAATGAAGAATCAAAAAGGTTAAAACAAATCCCCCCTCCCCAAAAACTCAAGAAAAATTGGCAGGGTTCATAAACCCACTTCAGTTTTATTAATTTACATTCTCCAATTCAAATGGAGATTATTGATATTTTGGGAGTTTTTGGGTCTTGTTTTGTTTTTTTTTCCTTGATTTTCTGCAAACACCCTGAGATTATCTCTTAGTTGCTTATGGAGGAAGCACTGAAATGAGGCATCTTGGGAGCTGTATTGATACCCAGATTTTGATGAATTTCAGTAAAACATGTCTTTATGGCCTGATTGTTTGTCTCGAGAGGTGAGAATTATTTCTGGTGTTTGTAGCAAAAGCAACTTATGGGCTCCAGAAATGCAATCTGCTCTTTGTGTTAATTGTAGACAGTTATTGAAAAGATACCCTTAATCATTGGGGCGATGTTAATATTTTAAAGGTTTCACAATATTAATAGTTATTTTTAACACTATGATTAACTACTTTCTACATGTAGCTGCACTGTTTTCAATAATTTGTCTTGGTAAAAAATAACATGTGGACAAGACTTTCTTCACTAGGTTTTACGAAACCATGAGATTCTTAATGACTTCAGATGTTTCCCTAGGTAAGACTCAAGGCTTGTGCCATCTTTCATTAGGAAAAAGGAAAACCGTGAACTATTCTTCCTTCCTGTCCTTGCTGGTGGCTACTTACAGACCCTGTTTATGCTTTGGGGTAATTAGGTGAATTTTTGAAGATGATAAAAGGAGGAATGAGGATGATGAGGAACGGGTTGTAAGATATTTTCTCTTTCCAAGTGACAGAGTCATTAAAGGAAGAAACCAACAGCCAGTGTGGCATTCCCCAAAGGAAGAGCTGCTGCTGTTCCAGGCTCTGTGTAAGTCCCTGTGATCTGCTATGTAATTTTGTGTGGAAGAACAATTCTCTGTTGCAGCTGGTGAAATGAAGTGATGGAATGACCTGCAGCTTGAGGGGTTTTCTGTGTGTATTGCGTTTCACTAAGAGCATTTTGGTTTGGCCCTTTCTGTAGTCAAAGAGAAGAGGGATGTCCATCAATATCTTTATGGAGTGGCCATAGCTCTATTAATAGGCAACTATAACTCTATTAAAAGGCAGATAGTTAATGTTGCCCCATGTAATTTTGGGCCAAGTCAGAATGACTCATGCAGCAGATAAATTACCAGTTTGATCTTTGGGGCTTTAGGCATAATGGTCTTAGGGTGGTTGTTTGTTGTTTTCTGTCACTGCCTTTAATCTGTTTTTAAAAAAATCCCACTGATTCTGTATTTATAGCAACCGCTTCACCTTATTGCTCTGGATGATCTTACCAGTTAAAATATATCTGGCCTGCCAGAAGGAAGCGGTCTTCTGCTATGTTCCATCTGTGTGATGTACTTTGTCTGTAAGTAATAACAAAAGGCTTCATTAGAGAGCTAATCAGCTCCCTCACCTTTGAGACCTAAAGTAATCATGTATTTCAGATGCACATCTATAAGAACGAGCCTGGTAATGGTGGATAGGAGGAACTGTCTTTAGGCGAATGTGGCAGGTGCTGTGGTCGGCTTCCTCCTCGCTGGGCTTTGCCTCTTTAATCCTGAGCCCCTCTTTCAATAAAGTTTTACTTTGGCTTCTTGCAGAAAAAAGGTTTCGGAAGCTGGGTAAACAGAGCCTGAGCCTGCACAGAGGGGATTAAGGAGGAGAGGCAAGAGTGGAAAGGAAAATGAGGATATGACAGAGGCCATAGTGAGTTCAAACAAAATTTGGCCTGCAGAAGGCAGAAGAAATCCCACTGGTGACAGGTGCCATCTTGTGGGTCATTCTGCCACTCTGCCTCCTGCCACTTTTTATAACGAGAAGAGATAAAGGAGGACTGGGTTCTTAGAAGCTTCGAATTGGAAAAGTAATTCAAAGGGATGTGAGCATAGTTGGCTCCGGGGTTTGCATGATACTGTAAACATCAATACTTTGCTCGTCAGCACTCTATGCTATTTAAGAATGTTAAAGTCCTCTATGAATAGAGGCTATGTGCATGTCTAGAAACATGTAATCATAAATAGTACGAATGATAATCAAGTTATTTTTACTTTATAGTAATGCAAATAAAATATTCATGCATCATGTAGGCCTAGGAAAGGTTAGAGCCTGCAAACTGTGCTAATTAAAATATAATAGCACTGAGGAGTATATGTAAGAGTTACTAATGTCCATATTTTCCCTGTTTCCTTTAAGATCTTATCTTTAATGAATACATAAAAATGTTAGCTGGTACTTTAGTTCTGTGGGGTTTTTCCAGGAAATTTATTTTGAAGGACTGTGCAAAAATAATCGCAGCATCTACTAAGCCAAAATCAAATATACTATCATAAAGTATATAGGATTTTTTTTTAAAGGAAAAGCTAGTATTTCAGGCATGATCCTGAATTCCATCAAAAAACGACAGCATGATTCATTCTTAAAGGTTTCCCACTTTAAAGAAAAACAAATAGAACAGTATTTATGTCAAACACAATGGTATATCGTGTATCATTTTATTATTTTTAAACCAAATTTGAAGGTCAAATTTTTCAGGAAGAGAAGAAGTTTGCATTATAAAGCACTAATTTTAAGTACTGTCAGACAATCAACCCAAACTTGGAATTAGCCTTAATTTCCTTTTCTCATGTTTATACTCCTGCCTAAAATAACGTTGCTGTTTTGTGGACGTTTGCGAAACAAAATTGCATTGGGGTGAACATATATCGAGGAAAGGAAGCTTTAAGCTTATATGTACAAAAATTCTAAATATGCCTTATTATAAGCATTAATGCAGTATTTGTGCCAGAAGCCAAGAGAGGAATATAACATTGTCTGGGGAGGGAGCAGCAGCAGTGCCATCCGAGAGCGCCCATCACAGCTCTAGGTGAGCCCTGTTAAGAATTCCTAAGGAGAAAGCAAATCCACGAAAATGTCAAGTAAATTTGACTGATTAATGCATCCAAAAGGAATCCTTATTCCATGGTGAGCATTCCGTTGTTATGAGGAATATGAAGATCATGGAGTGCATTATTCTGTCCCCACAATTTGCTTATCCCCGGTTGTGAATCAGTGCATGAGACTTGACTGTCAATGGCTGGAGTCAATGGCCGTATTGTGCATGGGTAGAATTCCCAGCGATGGAAACCCAGCTCAGCCTTCATATTCTTTAATCACCTCAACTTAGCAAGTTGCATAAATGTGGCCATGCTTGAAGCGCTGGGAAACTCTTCATTGCATGTAAAAAAAAAAAAAATTAAAAGAATGATGTGTGTGTTCAAATGCTTAAGGGCAGCGAAAAACTTTGGGCTGTGCCTTTCGGTTCATTGTTCGTGAAATTAAAAAATTATTTTTAATAAAACTTCTCGGTGGTTAATTATGACATTTTAATGGGGTGAGCTTGAATTCTTTCACGGGGTTATGAAAACAAATTAATGTTAAATATGACATTTTCCTTTGGATTTATGACATATGCCCTGGCCCCTCCCTCACCCCACACAACGTGTACAAAAGGAGGTATTAACAGAAAAACAGAGATGTTGTGTGTTCTGTTATGAACAAGCTTTGTGATCTCATCCCAAGGTTTTATCCAAGCTTGAACCATCTGGCTTTGAGCTGGGGAAAAGCATGTCAGGCTCTCCCCCAGAATTTCAGTGTCAGGGAGAAGGGGCAGAGTGCCTGTGCTTAATGCCAGGCCCCCTTTCCTTCCCTCCACAACCCTGCGAGAAAGACAGGAGTCAGGCATTGAAAAGCATACCAGGCATTTTTAAACACAACCCTGACATTTCCTCAGCATTTCCATAGCTAAGGCTTTCCTTTTCCCCATCCCCCTACCCCTCTTTCAATCAAATAAGGCACCCACTCTCTCATGCCTAGTGCAAAGAAGGGAAGGGGGGGGAAAGTTGGCAATTTAATTCAAACAAAAGAAGCTTGAAATCTATAAGCACAGCAACTCCGAGGCTTCTGGCAAATAGAATTCTAATTAGTATGCTGCTATTTTTCTTTTAGACAGATGAGGGATGCCCCCTATTGACTCTAGCAGGCAGGCTGGTTAAAAAAAAAAAA
>JAHLSL010012908.1:0-11674 GCA_025920805.1 Petroica traversi
CTTGGCATTCCTGCCAGGCAGGGCTGTCCATGGCAATGGGGTGTCCAGGCTTCCCTGGGACTTGTGGGGCTGTGGGCAAAGCAGTCCATGGGAAAGGGGAATGCGCTGAGCCTCCCTCCCTGAGATCCTATCATGGGCACACCCAGGGATCTCCTGGCTCTGTCCTTTCAAGTTCTGAGCAGCCTTCCTGCTGCAAATCTGTGCCAGAGCCTCTGGGAGTTTGCTGAATGTCCCACGGGGAAGTGCAGAGATGCCACAGCTGAGGAAATGCTTCTGGATTTTCCCAGGGAGCTGTGAGTGTCCTTGGCAGAATGGGGTGCTGAGGCCTTGCTCAGAGCCCTTAAGAGAGGATGAGACATTCAGGGATCCCTCTGCTCTGGGCAGGGTCTGGTTTATGCCAGGGGGACATGGGAGTGTGACTGTGCTCTGCTTGCAGCCAAAGGTGCAAAGCCAGGGCAGCTGGGAACAAGCCCATCCCACCCCTCACCCTGCCCTGAGCCACAGGGAATCCCTTTGCCTCTCATCTCTCTCAGTGACAAAGTTTGAGTACAGCAGAAATGCTGGGGATTTCTGACCTCAGAGAACCAGGAATGATGTGTGGATAGGAAAACAATTTATAAACCTCCTTCCTGCCATTAATGTCCTGTACAACTGTGAGTGCTCCTCAAGAGCCCTTACACAAAGGCCTGGCTTCTCCTGGCACACTCAGACAGCACAACTGGAGCTTAGGCAGGGACCTGGGTGAAGCGTTTCCCAGAGCAGTAACAAGGGTGGGTGAGTCACAGCAGGACAGTCTACAGGGAATGGCCCAGGTTTGGCTCTAAGAATCCTGACCTGACTTGTAACTGTCCTTTTTCCATGAACAGGTGCCCATGCCAGAGCCAGCAAATGTCCAACAGCACCTCCATCAGCCACTTCCTCCTGCTGCCATTGGCAGATGCGGCAGCTGCAGCTCCTGCACTTCTGCCTCTTGCTGGGCATCTCCCTGGCTGCCCTCCTGGGCAACGGCCTCATCATCAGCGCCGTAGCCTGCGGCCACCTCCTGCACAGCCCCATGTTCTTCTTCCTGCTCAACCTGGCCCTCAGTGACCTGGGCTCCATCTGCACCACTGTCCCCAAAGCCATGCACAATTCTGTCTGGGGCACCAGAGGCATCTCCTACTCAGGATGTGCTGCACAGCTTTTTCTGTTTGTCTTCTTTCCTGGAACTGAGTTTTCCCTCCTGAGCATCATGTGCTATGATCACTATGTGTCCATCTGCAAAGCCCTGCACTACAGGACCCTCCTGGGCAGCAGAGCTTGTGCCCACGTGGCAGCAGCTGCTTGGGCCAGTGGCTTTCTCAATGCTCTGCTGCACACAGTCCATACATTTTCCCTGCCCCTGTGCCAGGGAAATGCCCTGTGCCAGTTCTTCTGTGAAATCCCACACATCCTCAAGCTCTCCTGCTCCAAATCCTACTTCAGGGAATTTGGGCTTATTCCCGTTACTGCCTGTTTTTCATTTGGTTGTTTTGTGCTCATTGTTTTCTCCTATGTGCAGATCTTCAGGGCCGTGCTGAGGATCCCCTCTGAGCAGGGATGGCGCAAAGCCTTTTCCACGTGCCTCCCTCACGTGACCGTGGTCTCCCTGTTCGTCAGCACTGGCAGTTTTGCCTAACTGAAGCCCCCCTCCATCTCCTTCCCATCCCTGGATCTGCTGGTGTCAGTTTTGTACTCGGTGGTTCTTCCAGCACTTAAACCCCTCAGCTACAGCCGGAAGAACAAGGAACTCACATAGTCTCTAAGGAAATGCATGACTGATTTTCAGAAGCCATAAACTGACTCTTTTCTTCTGTAGATCCTTGGAAATGTAACTCATTACAGTTTCAGCATTTTTTTCTCCTACTAATGCTTTTTTTGTGGGCGCAGTTTCTTTTGGTTTTTTTTCAAAATTGTAATATTTTCTGCAAATCATTGTCATTACTTTTAGCATTTTTACATATTAGCTATCTTTTTCATGTAAGTCAACATCTTTCATAGGTTATATTCTTTGTGCATTTAAAAGAAATTATGTATTCTGCCGTGCTTTGTATTTCAAAGATGCTTTTTCAGACCCAAGACTTAATGCACAAAAATTTTTGTGCAGTAGTGGAGACTAAGAAGCTCTTGTAGAGCAGAGTGGTCAGACAGAAGGTCTTCTCCTTGGGGATGCAGCCCCTGTGTGGGGCATCTCCCTGTGCAGGCTCAAAGGCTCTGCAGGCAGGAGTGGCACTGCCCTCCAGCACTCAGCATTCCTGCCTTTCCCAAAGCCCTGGGCCCATCTGGGCAGTGGGATGCAGGCAGAGGCACAAACACCTCCAGGGGCCACCCCCTGAGCTGCCTTCACAGTTTCCATGAGCACCAAACACAGAAACAAGCGCTTAGTCACAGATGCCCAAGCAGGAGAGAGGGGACATGAAAACCTAAATTTTCCTCTGGAAAAATGGGACATCCTGAATGGAATATGAGTGCTGGAACTCAGTGCTCAGTCCCCAGTGCTGGAACCCTCCTGCACTGATACCACAACACTCCTGCTCTTTGCTTTCCAAATCTGATTTTCAGATCCAGTCTTCCCCTCTGGTGTTTCCACGAGCATCCTGTATGTGTTTCAGAGGTCCATCCTGGGGCAGCTCCTGCCCAGCCGGGGCAGGCACAAGGTCTCTGCCCTGCTCCTCTCACCTCACAAGTTCCAGTGTTTCCTGCAGCATCCTCAGCCTGGCCCAGCACAGCCCTCCTGAGACCCTTTGACACAGCCCTTTCCTACATCATCCCCATGCACCTGCTCAGCCCCCTCAGCCAAAGCCTGATGGGCAGAAACATCCAGGGCAGGGAGGGTCCAGGGAAAATTCTCAGGACAGCCACGGACTGCACAGAGAGACCATTGGGGTGGGGCTCTGTGGGGAGAAATCACAGCTGCCTCCCTTCTGAACCACCCCGAGGAGCTGGACAGGCCTGTGCTGTGTTCTGGGCACTGACCTGGAACTGGGGGATGTGGAAAGGCCTTTGGGGTTCAGGGATGTAGAGAAGGCTGGGCAGTGTCAATGTGAGACCTCTCTCAAAGCCCTTGGAAAGGCCAGAGCCATCCCAGAGGGCCCAGGGCACTTGGGAAGGGCAGACATGGAACCAGTCTGCCCCTCCAGGGCAGGGAGGGGGAGTGGGACAGTTCCAGACTGGTCAGGCTCAGCAGGGAAGGAGATGCGGCAAATCCTCCTGCAGCCATTCCGGGCACTGGCAGGACAAGGCAGGGATTGCAGAGCCCCTGGGGGAGGGAAAAGAAGGGGATGTTGTGTGCCCAGGTTTTGGCCAGGCCTGTGACAAGGTCTGCTGTGGTCTCCTCAGAGCCAGATTGGAGAGAGCTGGGCTGAGGGAGTGGAACATGGGGTGGGTGGGAATTTGGCTGAGCAATGAGGGTCAAATGTCACCTGTGGTACAGAGTCCTCCTGGCAACCACTCCCTGTTTACATCTCTCAGTGACCAGCCCTTGGCCACCTCTGTGCAACATTTTTATTGTCTCTTCAATGTGATGAAGTGAACTTTTCATGACTTTCGTGAACACTGCCAAGTGTCAGGGGGGTCTGTGACCTAACTCATCTAGTTAATGGTTACTGCAAACATAACTGGGCAAGATGACTGAGTTGGATAAATTTACTTTGCCATCAGGTGTCAACCAAGCCACAAGAAAAGGGAGAAAAAACTTATGCATCACAAGAAAGGCAGTTCAATAGGGGAAAAAACCCAAAACGGGATAAAAAAAAAAATAAAACCCAACCAACCAACCAAACAAGAAACCCAAGGCAAAACCAACCCAAAATAACAAAAACTCCACAAACAAACCAACCACAAAAAGCAAAGGCCACAAACAAAAGCAAAGCAAACCCAAAGGAAATCTCCTATCAGCAGCAAATGTTTAACCACCTTGTGGCAGGAGAGGTTTCTGTATGTGTAGGTGCTGTTTTGAAAGAAAAATGTCTTACAAAATAGATTAGTCCCTTCCACCCCTTCTTCTCCCAGTTTATTGCTGATCATGGTGTGACATTGAATGGTCTCCTGAGAACTGCATTGTCACAATGGACAATTGGTTCCATAGGACTCCAATAGATCCCAGTAAACCCTTAGTGCCATGTGGTTCTGTGGTATCACAATAGTCTCTCTGGTTCAACGACGCCTTGGAGTGTCACAATAGCCCCTTGGTTCCGTGAGCTTCAGTAGTCTTATCAGTGGTCTTCCTGTTTCGACAGTGACATAATGGACACGTGGTTCCATAAGGTTCCTAAGTATCATCGTTCTCCTTTGTTCCAATGAGGCCCAACTATGTCACAATGTCACTATGTCACATGACATCCTTCAGTGTCACAATGGCCCCTTGGATCCATAAGGATCTGTTGTTTCTCCATGATCTCCTTGGATCTGCATTCTCAGAATGGACAATTGATTCCATGAGGCCACACTCTGTCACAGTGGCCCCTTGGTTCCATAGGTTTTATACTGTAACAATGGACTCCTTGGTTCTATGAGTTACCCTGCTTTTAGCAAGGGCTTTCTTTGGTTCCAACAAGGCCCCACTGTGCCTCAGTGCACCCTTGGTTCCAGGAGGATCTGGAGTATCACAAAGGCTCGTTAGTTCCACGAGGCCCTGCTGTGTCACAATGGATCCTCTGTTCCTTGAGGCCCTACAGAGTCACAATGGACCTTTGGGTCCATGAGGTTCCATGATGCCACAATGGAATTTTGGTTCCATGAGCTTTTGTACTGTAAACAACTGTCTCCTTGGTTCCGCAGTTTTACAATGGTCCCTTGGTTCCATGAGTTTCCGTAGTGTAGTGTGTTCACCTTGATTCCATGAGGTTCTGTAGTGTCACAAGAGAAACCCTTGTTCCATTAGGCCCTTCAGATTCAAAATGGTCTCTTTTGGATTCCATGAGGCACCACAGTGTCACAATGGACCCTTGGTTCCATGAGGTTCCATAGCATCCCGATGGTTGCCATGGTTCCATGAGTTTCCTTAGTGTCACAATGCTCTCCATGGCTCCAGGAGGCCCTGCTTTGTCACAAAGGACCCTTGGTTCCACCAGGCCTTGCTCTATCAGAATGCACCAATTTTTCCATTAAGTGCACTTGATTCCAGAAGGCCCCACTGTGTCACAATGGACATATGGTTCCATGAGTTTCCATAGTGTCATCATGATCTTCTTGAATCTGCAGTGTCACAATGGACATATGGTTCCATGAGACCTCAGTGTGTCACACTGGAGCCTTATTTCTATGAGTTCCATCCTGTCGCAATTGTCTCCTTGATTCCACGAGCCCCCACAGTGTCACAATGAAGCCTTGGTTCCATAAGGCCCTGCAGGGTCACCATGTTCCTTGGCTCCATGAGGAACACAAAAGCTCTGCATAAACATTAAGCAACACCTGCTAAACTCACCTGGGAACATCTGTTTGCATCAAAAAAAGGGTTAAAGCTGAGAATGGCACCAGCAGCTTCTATCTGCAACAGAGATCCAGGGAAAGGACAGGGTGTCCTGGGTTAGCCATATGGCCTGTTTGTATCCCCAATCGTCCCCTGGCTTATGCTGGACATTAAGTTCTGCAGCTTTAAGTTGGTCTAAGGAAGACAGTGAAAGTGAAGGTGGAGGAAGAGGCGGAGCGGCAGCAGGAAGCAGGAAGGGAAGAGCAGAGGAGGGAGCGCGTGGCTCCAGCGCGGCCGGAACTCGGAGCTCCCCGGGATCATCGCCCCCCGTCCCGCAGATTACTACGAACCAAGGTCAAGAGAGCGGGGTCTGCACGCGGCCGGGTTCCCCTCCACCCCGGACCCTGGGGCTTCTTTCCTTCCTCGGGATTCTGTGGGGCTGGCATCGCGTGAGCCCAGGACACCAGGGAAACCCCGGGGGGCCCCTCCCCCACCCTCGCCGACTGCTACAGCCGGGCCCGGCAATCGTCCCCCCACTGGAGAACTGAATCGGACTCAGACGGACTCTGAATCTACCATCTCTTCAGAGGAAGGAGAGGTTTCATTGTTTTCATATTATCCAATTTTTCCCTATACTTGTAAATATTCTATGTGTTAAATAAATAGTTTTTTCCACTTTTCTCTAAGGAAATTCTTCCCGGACCGGTAGGGGGAGGGGCGATTGGAATCGGCTCTTCCTAGAGGAGACCCTCCAGAGGTTTCCTCCTACATATTTGCCCTAAACCAGGACAAAAATTGGCGCCCAACTGCGGGGCTCGAGAAAGTGGAAAAAACTTGTACTGATTTGTATCTTGGTTGTGCTTGCTCTCAGTAGCCATGCTGTTTGAGCTTATAATGTACCTCTCCCTGAAAGCAGCTAACTGGTTCCTAGGTCGGCTTTGTTACTCACTGTTGTTTTTGGCATGGAGTTTTTACCATTGCGGGGTACGGCTTAAAGTTGTTGTTTTGCTGGGGGTGGTGATACTGATTTATAGAGAGAGTTTACTAGGAATTGTTCAATCTATTTACGGTCTGTTGTTTTTCTTTCCCACCTTGTGTCCTAGTTTCAGTGGCATGTTCTGGGGGTTTGTTGATAATGGCACCCAATCCCTTAATGGTGGGGATGAGGCTTCCCAGCCTTTCCCTTTCCTCTTCCCCTTTCGATCTGTCACATTATCTGTTACATCATTTTTTGAAAATGCTCAGTACCCCCCAATTGCCAAAGAAACCACTTTGCTGATATTTCAGATGGTGAGTTTCTTCTATATGGTTTACAACTTTTCTAGAATGAGGGCTGATAGGCGTGGAGAGGCTGAGGAGACACCTGACCCAGTTGTGGAACATCCAGAGTGGTGCGGAGAATGGGAGGATATGGGCCAGATCTTGAAAGAGTTCTCAGAACCCATAGCTTGGGACTTCCCACGTGACCAAATACAGAACCCTACTAGGGTGGCCAAATATCTGAAAGAGAAGTGTAATGATGGTTCTAAGGAGGAAAGGATCATTACAATAAGCTGGGCCCTGGCATATGCTTACCACACACTACTGGATGCTGTAGGGCAGCAGATAGAGGCAAGGGGCCAGGAAAGTGAAGCTGGGCAGCAGATAGAGGCAAGGGGCCAGGAAAGTGAAGCTGGGCAGCAGATAGAGACACAGGGCCAGGAAAGTGAAGCAGCTCAAGTCCCCCAGGTTGCAACTAAACCAGACACTGAACCTAAGCCGGCACCTGGACCAGATAGTAAGCCTAAGCCATTGGCAGTCGCTGCTGCAGGAAAGAAGGCCAAAACCAAAACAGATCGATCAGGGGATGATGATGAGGATGATGGAGGAGAAGGACCCTCACGGGCAGGCGATGGGGGGGAAGGACCCTCAGGGACAAAAATTGGCTCAAGGGCAGGAGACACTATCGATTCCTTTTCCCTGAAGGACCTTCGTGGTCTAAGAAAGGATTACACTCGACGCCCTGATGAATCTATAATTAGTTGGTTAGTCCGTCTTTGGGATGCCGCAGGCGACGTTACAATTCTAGACGGAACTGAAGCGAGGCATTTGGGACACCTGTCACATGAACCAGTTATTGACCAGGAAACAGTAAGGGGGGCTCTCCCTAGGAGTCTCTGGGCACGAGTCTTGGCAGCTGTGGCACACAGATACATGTGTGTAGACGATCTCTATATGCAGCAAACCCAGTGGAAGACAATAGAACAAGGGATTCAACGCTTGAGAGAAATGGCTGTGGCAGAGCTGGTTTTCACAGGGGATCCAGATGCGCCTAATAATCCAGATTTAATGGCATGTACACCCAAAATGTGGCGAAAACTTATACACCTCGGGCCACAAGAATACCAGTCTTCTTTAGCCCTAATGATGCGGGAGGAGAGAGAGGCGACTGTGGAAGAGATGGCGAGGAAGCTCCGAACTTATGGAGATGCTGTGTGTGGCCCCACACATGCAAGAATCGCAGCTGTGGAAGAACAACTACAGAAAATAGCAGAGAGCCACAAAGAACTTAGAAACGAGATTCTCCAAATCTGCGCAATACAGGTCAGAGGCTCAGTTACCAGACGTAGACGTTCTTCCCCAGAGGAGAGAAGGTACCCCTCACGACGTGAGCTGTGGTTTTACCTGTGTGATTGTGGGGAGAACATGAGAAGGTGGGATGGAAAACCCACATCTGTTCTGGCACAACGGGTGCGTGAATTGAAAGAAGATAAGACTCGGAAAGGAAGTTCCACCAGAAAGGAAGTAGCTCCAATTACCCATGGCCGAACTGCCAGGTATGATGACAACGATATGTCTGATCCCCTTGAAGGAACCTCTAAGATGTACACCCAGGGAAAGAAGAATGACCAGGCTTAGGGAGGCCCTGCCTCTAGCCAGGTGGGGGCTAGGGAAAACCGTGTTTTTTGGACTGTGTGGATTCGTTGGCCTGGCACATCAGAACCACAAAAATATGAGGCCTTGGTTGACACTGGTGCGCAGTGCACATTAATCCCATCGAGATATGTGGGGACCGAATCTGTCTCTATTGCTGGTGTGACAGGGGGATCACAGGATTTGACTGTGGTGGAAGTTGAGGTGAGCCTGACTGGAAAGGAGTGGAAGAAACATTCTATTGTAACTGGCCCAGAGGCCCCATGTATTTTGGGAATAGACTATCTCCAAAATGGATATTTCAAAGACCCGAAAGGACTCAGGTGGGCTTTTGGGATAGCTGCTGTGGAGGCAGAGGGCGTTAAGCAATTGAGTACCTTGCCTGGACTATCAGAGAATCCCTCTGCAGTTGGGCTTCTGAAGGGAGAAGAACAACGAGTGCCAATTGCCACTTCGACAGTGCACCGCCGACAGTACAGAACAACTCGAGATGCTGTGATTCCCCTCCACAAACTGATTCGTGAGCTGGAGAGCCAAGGGGTGGTCAGCAAAACCCACTCACCGTTCAACAGCCCCATCTGGCCTGTGCGCAAATCGGAAGGAGAATGGAGATTGACAGTGGACTATCGTGCCTTGAATGAAGTGACTCCACCATTGAGTGCTGCTGTGCCGGACATGCTGGAGCTCCAATACGAGCTGGAGTCCAAAGCAGCGAAGTGGTACGCCACTATTGACATTGCAAATGCATTTTTCTCCATTCCTTTGGCAGCCGAGTGCAGGCCTCAATTTGCTTTCACCTGGAGAGGTGTGCAGTACACCTGGAATCGTTTGCCCCAGGGGTGGAAACACAGTCCCACAATCTGCCATGGACTGATCCAGGCTGCCCTAGAGAAGGGTGAGGCTCCAGAACATCTGCAATACATTGATGACATCATTGTGTGGGGGAACACAGCAGCAGAAGTGTTTGAGAAAGGAGAAAAGATTATCCAGATCCTCCTAAAAGCTGGTTTTGCCATCAAGAGGAGCAAAGTTAAGGGA
The DNA here is from genome assembly GCA_025920805.1 of Petroica traversi. Classification (NCBI taxonomy): domain Eukaryota; kingdom Metazoa; phylum Chordata; class Aves; order Passeriformes; family Petroicidae; genus Petroica; species Petroica traversi. The sequence goes on from JAHLSL010012908.1 coordinate 9,380, forward strand.
CCTGCTCGGGAGATCCAGTTCCTGGGGGTGAAGTGGCAAGATGGAAGGCGCCAGATTCCCACCGAGGTTATCAACAAGATTTCAGCAATGTCTCCACCGACCAGCAAGAAGGAAACGCAAGCTTTCCTAGGTGCCATAGGCTTTTGGAGAATGCATATTCCTGAGTACAGCCAGATCGTGAGTCCTCTTTATCTGGTTACCCGCAAGAAGAACACCTTCCATTGGGGCCCTGAACAGCAGCAAGCCTTCACCCAGATCAAACAGGAAATCGCTCATGCGGTAGCGCTTGGCCCTGTCAGGACAGGACCAGATGTGAAGAACGTGCTCTACTCTGCAGCCGGGAGCCACGGTCTGTCATGGAGCCTTTGGCAGAAGGTGCCTGGAGAGACTCGAGGCCGACCACTGGGATTCTGGAGTCGAAGTTACAGAGGGTCCGAAGCCAACTACACTCCGACAGAGAAGGAAATCTTAGCAGCCTATGAAGGAGTCCAAGCCGCCTCAGAGGTCATTGGCACTGAAGCACAACTCCTCCTGGCACCCCGACTACCGGTGCTGGGGTGGATGTTCAAAGCACAGATTCCATCTACCCACCATGCCACCAGTGCTACATGGAGCAAGTGGATTGCCCTCATAACACAGCGCGCCCGTATCGGAAACCTGAATCGCCCTGGGATTTTGGAGATAATTACAAATTGGCCTGAAGGTGAAAACTTTAATCTCACCGATGAAGAGGAACAAGAGCAAGTGGCACGGGCTGAGGAAGCTCCACCATACAATCAACTGCCAGCAGAAGATGCACGCTGCGCTCTTTTTACTGATGGTTCCTGTCGTATTGTAGGGATGAAACGGAAGTGGAAAGCAGCTGTGTGGAGCCCCATTCGACAGGTTGCAGAAGCTACTGAAGGAGAAGGTGGATCAAGTCAACTAGCTGAGCTCAAAGCCATTCAACTGGCCCTGGACATTGCTGAAAGAGAGAAGTGGCCAAAGCTCTACCTCTACACCGATTCGTGGATGGTAGCCAATGCTCTGTGGGGATGGCTGGAGAAGTGGAAGAAGGCTAATTGGCAGCGTAGGGGAAAACCGATCTGGGCTGCTGAAGTGTGGAAAGACATCGCTGCACGAATAGAGAAGCTGCCTGTGAAAGTCCGCCATGTAGATGCCCATGTCCCTAAGAGTCGGGCTAATGAGGAACACCGGAACAACAAGCAGGTAGATCAGGCTGCAAAGATAGAGGTGTCACAGGTAGACTTAGATTGGAAACACAAGGGAGAATTGTTCCTAGCTCGATGGGCCCATGATGCCTCAGGTCATCAGGGTAGAGATGCCACCTATAAATGGGCACGAGACCGAGGGGTGGATCTAACCATGGACTGTATCTCTCAGGTAATCCATGATTGTGAGACATGTGCAACCATTAAACAGGCAAAACGAGTGAAACCCCTATGGTATGGGGGGCGCTGGTCCAAATATAAGTATGGAGAGGCTTGGCAGGTTGATTACATCAAACTGCCCCAGACACGCCAAGGTAAACACTATGTGCTCACAATGGTAGAAGCCACCACAGGATGGTTGGAGACTTACCCTGTACCTCATGCCACTGCCCGGAACACCATCCTGGGTCTTGAAAAACAAGTCCTTTGGAGGCATGGTACCCCTGAGAGGATTGAGTCAGACAACGGGACTCATTTCAAGAACAACCTTATTAACACTTGGGCTAGGGAACATGGTATTGAATGGGTGTACCATATCCCCTACCACGCACCAGCTGCAGGTAAAGTGGAGAGGTGCAATGGACTGTTAAAAACCACCCTGAAAGCATTGGGCGGAGGCTCTTTTAAAAATTGGGAAAGACATTTAGCAAAGGCCACCTGGTTAGTGAACACTAGGGGATGTTCCAATAGAGCTGGCCCGGCCCAATCTGAGTCCCTGCATACAGTAGATGGAGACAAGGTCCCAGTGGTACATGTTAGAGGTCTGTTAGGGAAGACGGTGTGGGTCAACTCTGCCTCGAATACAGACAAACCCATCCGTGGGGTTGTCTTTGCTCAGGGACCAGGTTACACATGGTGGATAATGCAGAAAGATGGAACAACACGATGTGTGCCCCAGGATCATTTGATTGTTGGGTGAGAACCATGTGTAGATACCACTATTTGCTGAATTTCAGGGACATTTTCTGTATATAGCTGTACACTGTATATATATGTATCTAGGTACTGAAATGACGATATGGGGATAAGGGGTGGAATGTCCTGGGTTAGCCATATGGCCTGTTTGTATCCCCAATCGTCCCCT
>JAHLSL010012911.1:0-26766 GCA_025920805.1 Petroica traversi
TTTTTTTTTTTTGCCGTGAGACGTCCATTTGGTCAGGTGTCTCCACAGCAGCCTTGCAGGAGGGGATGTTCTGAACTGGTGGATGGCAGCCAAAGTGGCTGCTGTTGGCTCAGGGGCACTTGGCACAGCAATCCTTACAGCTGCCTGTGTGGAATCTCAGGAGGGAGGGAGAGGTGGGGAGAGGCTGGCTCCTCCCCACATCCCACCTCTCCATTTAGGCTGTGCTAGAAAGAAATCACACCCCCCTATAAACAGCCTCATAGATTTCACAGGAAGAGAGCCATTTCAGACTGGGCAGCAAGAGTCCCCAGGATGAGGATAGCCATCCTCCTGAGCCTTCTGTTCCATGCTGCAGCTGCTTCTCACCAACTGTGAGTTATGCTGAACTCCTCTTTCAGTCTGTTTCATGAAGGCATCAGTCTAGATAGATGGACCACATCCCATGCCATCAGCTCTAAGCTTCCTGCTCTATCGGGTCACCCCAAGGAGTAGCTCAGCCATATACCTTGCCTACCATGCCTTAGTTTGTGTCCTGCAGGTCAATACAAGCCAGCTTTTTGGGGACTTCAAGGTCAGAACTTAGGTCCAGAGGTGTTTGCTCTGAAGTTGCAATGCCAGATCAAATCACTGGTGTCTAGAATGCAAGGTTATGAAACTAATTCTTGTGAAGTCTGCATGGGATGTTTTTGAAGAGTTCAGGAGATTACTGGAGTAAGGGGTTTGAAAAATATTATAAGGTTATACTTAAGCTAATTAAGCAGAAACTGTTTCTCAGGTTTCAGTGAAACAACCACTTTGCTGGGGTCACTGTTGCATTTGAATGTTGCTGAGGGACTCTGCAGTACTGGGCCATGGCAGGGAAGCTTTCTTGCACCTCTAGAGATCTCAAACTGATGCCAGCTCTGATGTCTTCCCCTGCCACAGACATTACCTGGTGGTGATCCCTGCGGCTCTCAGGTACCCATCCATGCAGGTTGCCTGCCTCCACATCACCTGTCATGAGGCAAAGATTCAGGTGAACCTGGCTTTGGAGCGCTCTGCAGGACGGGAGCTCTTAATGCAAGAAACCATCCAGAAGAAGAAGACTTTCCTGTGCACCAAGTTCTGGGTGAGCCACCCTAGGCTAGTGCCACCACTGATTTTCCCCTCAGTAAAAAGCTTGCGTTACTCCCTAATCAGGGCTGTTATGTGTAGAATCTACTTTGTCTTGGTGTGAGCCTTTCAGGAAGGGGAATGGGTGGTGCCAGCACAGTACCTATTAGTTAGCACCGAATTTCCTTTCTGAATCTAATTTTTAAATGGAATTTACATTCCTTAAAATCTGCCAGAGTTCTGGATACCACCTGTGTCCTTCTCTTCCATTACAGACCAGATGACGCAGCTTTAGCTCTTCCTGAAGGACTTGTGCAGGTTCATAGCTAAAGCTTGGGGAAATGGTGTCTTGCAAGACATACTGCAGTTTCTGTAGTACCTGAAGTCAGGCAGCAACTTGGCTCTTGGAAGCTACTGAACATTAGTTGGATGGAAATGGATATGCTTGTTGTTTTTAAACAGCATCTTAGAGGTTATTTATTGTTGGTGAGAACTTAGCAAAGATCTGGAGTAAGACAGACCTGTCTAAGCAGTATCCTTTCTGTTATACTTTATATTCTGTGCTGAGGCTGCTGGGGTCTCTGGCATCCAGAGCCTTTCTGGCTATGTTTTCTACTTTGGATTTCTTGCTTCCAATTGCTGGGTGGTTCTGAAAGCCCAGCATTTGAGGATGCCTACTGCTCAGTCTCTCTCTGTTGATTCTCTGCTACCATCTCCCACCTTCCTGTCATCTGCCCATCTTCCTGAACAAGTCTGAAGACTAGGAAGTATCAGGCACTTGCTGGTCTCCAGTGGGAAGAAGGACAGATTCCATGAAATGTAGGGCCTCCTGCTGTTCATGTAGGACTGGATGGGATCTGGTCTCAGAGATTGCTCGGAGCATCCTGCACAGCAGGAAGGAACTTGTTAATTGTTCCACTTCACTCTCATTATATTACCTGGGCCTCTGTGCTCTCCTCTCTCTGTCTGAACAGGTTGCCCCTCCAGCTAATGGCACAGAGGAGATTGCCACTGTCAAACTGACCATCACAGGCAATGGGGTCAATGTTGAGGAGCAGAAAAATGTCCTGATCTGCAAGGTCAGAAGTGGCACCATCATCCAAACAGACAAGCCCATCTATCAACCAGGGCAGACAGGTGAGATGCAAATGGCAGCAGCTGTGTGTCCCAGGCTTTTTGCTGGTTGCACTATATGCACTATATGAAAGACTGTGATGCCCTGAAATGCATGAACAGCCCTAGCAGAAGGCTTTGATGTCTTTTTCTGAGTGGTGTTCTCATGTGTTTGTAATGTCTGGCTTGTGATGACTGTGGAGTTGCTGGAGGCAGTAGATAATGATAACCATGTCCATGGTACCTCACACGTGGGAATTTTAGTGTCAGATGTTACCACAGGTGTGTCTGGGATGGAGGCAGGAGCTGGGGAAGCACAGGGGGCAGGAGCCTGTAGGGAAAAGCTGAGATCTGATAAAATATTCCCTGGTTTCCTTGTCTTCAGTGAAATTTCGCATTGTGACTCTGGATGAGGAATTCCTCGCGCTCAACAATTCGGTGAGCGAGTCCTGGGGGCTGAGGAAGAGGCTGCCTTGTACCATGCATGGAACCCTACCTCCTTTCCATCCTGCTCATCTGCCAGAGCTCCCATTTTCCACATTCATCCCTGCAGGCTTTATGAGTATGCAGAGGGGAATAGTAACTCCAGTAAAAGCCGGTAGCTCAGGAAGATGGCAGAGGCATGCGTGTCTCTTGTTCATCTTGGTAGAACAGTCACACAAGTGCAAATATTGATTCCTGATGTGATGGTGTCACAGGGGGAGGGAATAGATTGTAAATTGGGTTTTCCTTCTTGTGGGGAAGGGTGCTTTTCATCTGCCCCCTACAAGCTGGAATGTGGGAAATGCTGCTTAGAAATCAGGATAAATCTGTTCATTGCAACAATATGGAAATGTGTCCAGAGAAGGCATTTTCATCACTGGAGGTGTTCAGAACCCAGCTGGAGAAGACTATGAGTAATCTGCTCAGGAAGACACATTTCAGCAGGATGTTGGATTAGGTGGCCTCCAGAGGTTCTTTCCAAACTATGTGATCCTATACCTCTGTAACCCCCTTAAGACTGCAGCTGAAGCAGAGCTAGGTCTGCTTGGGTAGTGACTTCTGAGTTTTTCTGTCAGGCAGTCATTGGCAAGTGCTGTGTGACCTCCAGATTGGTTTTTCCTTTCCCTTTCTTCAGATCTTACTGTAATAAACCCTCCTGGTATTTCTCCTTTTGGTGGCATATGTTTTACTTTATGTTGTTGCCAGTGCTCTTAAGTTTCCAAATCACCTGTTACACATCCTTCAGAGAGGGCTTTGAGTCTGCAGAAAACTTGTGTATGACGCTGGCATCTGTTTCTCTCTTCTAATGTTGTTGCATTTTTTTCCTCCCCAGGTTTCCCTGCTTCTCCTGGTGAGTGATGCTGAAATCTCGTGTTAGAGTAATGGTGATGGCATTCATTTCACTGAACTGTTCGTATTCAGTTTCTGGTAGATTTTAAAGACCTCTGAGTGGAATAGTAGACCTTCTTTTTTGTTCTTAGATGTTAGATTCTTAAAGTAAGATACTCCTTTCAGCTTCTTTTTTATGCACTTACTTGAGGTTATGCTCCCAGATACTTCAGTAGAAATCTATTGTTCTAGACTTGCAAGAGAATAAATAGATGCTTATGAAAGGAGGTTAGAACTGTGAAACATTTTTCCTTAAGAGCAGAATTTAAATAAGTGTAGAAGGAGGCTCAGATGCTAGGAGCAGAATCTGAGCATTATCACATCTTCAAAATTTCCTCATCAGTCTATACCAAACCTCATTCCTTAGCTGCAGAACCTGGTGGTCTACTACGCTGAAATCTCTGGGATGTGGATCAGCGAGATGCTGGAACAACTCTTTCTTTCTTGTGGGTGCAGGACCCTAAGAACAACCAGATAGAGCAGTGGCAGAATGTGGTCCCTCGGGATGGCATTGCAGACCTGTCTTTCCAGCTGAGTGACGAGCCCCTGCTGGGGACGTACGTCATCAATGTCACCAGTGCCAGAGCCTATGGCAGCTTCTCCGTCAAGGAACATGGTAGGAGCATGTCAGGCTTTGTCTGAGATGCTGAGGGCACCTTGCACTCCTGGTCCAGGGAGTAGGGTGTTTATTCCTTGATAACCATCCTAGGAGCAAACAGGAAAAGTCAGAGAGAAGAGTCTGAGCTGAGGCTCAGGAGAGGAGATCGCTTTGGGACCTTGGCTCAGTGTGTTGGAGGAGTGTTGTGCATGGCCCCAGACCTTTGACACAGCTGATTCCTATGGATCTTAGAGTCAGACAAAACAAGGCAATTTGGATGGACTTTTCCAGAGAATATGAAGCCCAGTTCCATTTCACTTCACTTTCATTCCCTAATCAGCTATGTTGGGAGGCCAGTCTTCTCTCAGTACAAATTGCTGTCAGAAGTGCAGGGACATGGGCATGTTTGGTTTTAGTTGGGGAAGGAGCAAAAAACCCAGGACCTATACATAAAACTGTTAAATATATATATAGAAAATCTTCTCTTTCCATTTCTCACCACCTTCCTTCTCCATTTTGTGTCCCTTATTCCACCATAGTCTGCCTTTATGTTAATTCTTTGTGAAGGCGGTCCCTGGCCTGTGTTTCCTACAGTTCTGTTTTTCCCTTCCAGTGCTGCCAAAATTTGAAGTGATCTTTGAGGCGCCAAATCAGATTTATGCACTAGATACAACCTTCCCTCTCCGGGTATGTGGCAGGTGAGGATTCTGACTGGAGGGATGGCCCTGTGTTAATTTCTGGCCTGGTGTGCACAAGCTGGCTAGGTAACCATGAGGAGCTGAGGGCAAGTTCACTACACTTCAGTCACAGGAAGCCAGAATCTTCCATGGCAGCTGTTTGCACCCTGAGGCAACGCAGAGCATTCCTGTAACTATCATTCTGATAACCAAATGCCCCTTTTCTAAAAACACTCTACAAATCTCTACACACAAAACCTGGGGGAACATGTACCCTTTGACAAGCAGCTGTTTGTGGGTGAGGATGTGGCAGATATTTGGTGTTCATCTCCCTGAAGAACAAATTCATGGGTAATGAAGGCAAGCCTTTTCAGATTATGCTCAAGTGGAAACTAGAGGGAGGCAAAAAGGAATTGCCCCAGGCGTTGTCCAAGGACAACACTAGAGGTGGCCACATGTAAAGGTGATTTATTAATAAAAAAGTACTCACTTAATCACTTATGTTTCTGCTCATAAGATGATGAATGCCTCCAGCACACCTTGGGGTTATTGCAGGTGATGCTGGTGTATAGTGTAGTCAGCACCTAAAACACTCTAGTTACCAAAAATAATTTAGTTTGGTGCTAAAAGCCCTTGATCTCCGATCACTGCAGAGCTCTAGCCTGACCCTACTTGCTGGGCCAGGACTCCTGGGCCTGCTGTGTGGCTGCCACTCTCGTGCTATATTGTGAATATCCAGCAATGAGTCATCTCTGGGGCTGTGCAAAGCAAGCCATGTGTGTGACTATCTCTTCCTTTCTCCACTCCCCCAAACAGATACACCCGTGGGAAAGGTGTCCAGGGGATGGTCCATGTGAGCCTTTGTCAGAAGATTGCCCTGTTCCTGCCCAGTGCTTCCAAACCTGATCTCTGTCACAAATTCAGCAACCAGGTGAGATGCTTAGGAAGAGCTGAGCCAGACTCAGAGGCATTTGTGCTCAGCCTCTGGGTAAGACAAGGCTGCTGGGTGCTTTACCTGAAGTAATAGTGATCTTAACCCATGGTTTTGGCTGCTTGGCCACTGCTGCTGGCGCTGCCTTTCAGCAGCTGTGCCGGATGATTGTGTGTGCCTGCTCCACGTCCTGGGCTACCATGCCAAAAGGCAAAGCTCCCCGAGAGCAGGGGTTTTGTGCTGCTGTTCCTGTGCCACTTCCATAACTTCTCACCCAAGTGCCTCACTCAGACCTTGTTTCTTCTCTCTGTTCTTTCAGACAGATGAGGCAGGTTGCTTCTTCACAAATGTGAGCCTGTCCTCCTTCAGCCAAGACTTTCGGTACTATCAGGACAGCATAGTTGCAAAAGCCTCTCTGGTGGAGGATGCCACAGGTAACTCTGGAATTTCTCATGCTAATCTTACCAAAAACACTGGAGGCTTTCAGGCTAGCAAGGGATCTGAGCCTTCTGAGCCCATTGGGGCCTGCTATCTAACCTCACAGACAGAGACAGATATAGTGGCTCTTGGTGGTGTGACACACACTCTGAGTGTCTGTGGTGTCAGGTGGTAAGGCTTTCTAAAAGCTAGAAGTTAAGTGGGAGGAAGATCAGATGCCTAGAGTCTTGGGCAGGTCACCAGTGTGATGTGAAATGTGTGTGCAGCTGAACATGTCCATCAGTATCACCAGTGGGTCACTCTGCAGGGAAATTGCTGATGAGTGCTTGGCTTTCTTGCTCCCTTTCTCATGTTGCTCTCTCACTGCTTTCATTCAGAGATACAGGTCAATGCTTCCCACAAATTCCTCATCTCCTTGATTGGTGGGATGGCCTTGTTTGATGATGTGAATTCTTACTACCACCCTGGACAGATGTACAGAGGAAAGGTAATTCCCAGTTTCAGTCCTTTGAAGGGGAGTGTGTGAGCAGCACTTTCACAGAGACTGTTACCTACTGTCTTTTCTGACCGCATCTCTAGCCAGGGGCTTGGGAGGGCACAAATGGCTCTAAGAGAAAAAACTCTTGATTTGTCCAACCAGAATAACACCCAAGGCTGCCATGTACCATGAGGGAGAGCAGCTGCGGGCATTAATATGTGGGGTGCAAACCCAAACATTTGGAATTTCAGCAGCCAGGAAGCCTTCTGCTGTGAAGGAGTGGAGAGCATTAGAGCCTGGACCAGATGACCTTCTGTGATCCCTTCAAACCTTACCCATTCTGTGATTCTGTCATTCTGTAATTGGTTCTGTCATTCTGTGAATGAACATGGTTGTGCAAATGGTAATATGACAGGACCAGTGGCAATGTTGATTAAATTATTAGTGATAAAGAGTGATCTTGCTGTCTTTGTAACACTGCTCCTGACTTGGGGAAGCCAGAAATTCTGACTGCTGATTAGACTCTTCTGCCCTTCTCTTGCTCCCCGTGATGTTCTCAGATTAAAGTAATTGATTACCAAGGCAAGGCACTGAAGAACAAAGAAGTCCTCCTTGTAGTAAACTGCGGTGAGCAGCAATTTAGGCAGAAATTCATCACTGGGGACTGTGGGACAGCTTCATTCAGCCTGGACACATCTGTCTGGAACAGAACCTTGGCCTCCCTGGAGGTGAGGAAGGGTGTGCTTTGTGCCTGGGGTATGTGTGCATGTCAGAGCTATTTACTGCCCCACAGACATCTTCTTTGTTGCTTCCTGAGGGACAGTAACTCAAACCTGAAACACCTCAGCATGTTCTGGATCTTGGCTTCCTCTGAGAGCTCATTCTCCAGGTCCCAGTTGCTTTCCTCATGAGCTCTCCACAGAGAGACCTGTCCTTTGGTGTTGCTCAGATCATCTTACCAAGGTGATTTGCAGCTGACTTGCTTAACTTGATTAATTAACTGGTTTGTTGGGTTTTTTTTTCTTACCAGGCAGGTGTCCTGCATCTAGATTCAGACAGGGAGCCTGGCACAGTTGACTTGAGTTACCAGCGAGCCTCTTATTTCATACATCCATTCTACAGCATCAGCAGGAGCTTCCTCTCTATCATCCGTGTGCCAGAGACAGTGCCCTGTAACAAAACACAGTCTGTCCAGGTGGACTTCAGAATTTATGAGGAAGACCTGGAACATGGGCCCAAGCGTGTCATTTTCTCCTACTTTGTGAGTTTCTGGGGTAGTGAGTGACAGCTGATGGTCCAAGATCAGCATCTCTTAGAGGCTCAAGCTTGATTCTTGATGGTTTTGGCCCAGGCCAGGACAGGGAGTTCATCCAGTCATCATGGAACTGGATCCTGGTTTTGATTCTTGGACTGCAGTGATAGCAGGGAAGACAGAACCTTTCTTTTAGGCTCTGCACAGGTATTTGCCTTACCTTTCCTCCTGCACGTCATCCCTGAGCTCTCCTTACTAGCTGAGAGTAAATAAAACTAATATTCCTCCCCCAACCCCCATTTAATCTCCCAATCTAATTTCAGGGTTACTTTGGTCTTTACAGTGATCTCAATGGCTGTGTGACTATGTGACTATCCCTTTCTGTGTTCCTCCCTAGGTCACAGGGAACAGAGGGATAGTCCATGCAGGTCAGCAGACTGTTTGGGTTGGGCTGCCAAGAAGTAAGTGCACTCCCCTGTGTCATGTCTAGCAAGAACTCAGTGGTCTGTGGCATCCACTCTTGTTTGGATAAGTGGCATAAGCCTCTCTGCAACGTAGGGGTGGCTCACCACTTGTGTGCTACATCAGAGCACAGTGCCTTGCCAGATTTCATGTTCCCTTTGCCCTCCTGCTTTGTACCAGGAGAAGATACTCAGCATTTCCCTGCCCATAGACTCATCCTCTGTTGTGTTCAAAGATTCCTTTTGCTGCTGCTCCTGCAAGCAGCATGAAACTGTAGCCTTACCCTCCATAGCAACTGTGTCTACAAATAATGTGTATCATTAGCATGCCACAGCTCATAATTTTGATGGCTGTTGGCCCACTGTTGCCTATTTCTCCAGCTCTTGTTTTTTAAAATCTGAATTATAAGTGTTTTGGGATGAATGTCAGCTCTTTCCTGGTGATGGGATGGGAGATGTGGGGTGAGAGGAGGCTTTGAAAGATATCTGAGACTCTCACTCTTTGTGGAGCCAACCTTGAATTCCAAAGTTCTGTTTTGTGTCCTCAAGGCAATGAACAGAAAAGCCATTTGCTGGTCTTGAATCCAGATCCAGAGATGTGCTGGTTGTTTCAGTAATCCTCTTTAGTCTTGAGTAAAGGAGGAAAGGATTTAAACAGGCACATGTGGAATGGCAAAAACTGATCAGACTCTATTTCCACTACCAAATCTACTTCCTCTTATTCCCTCTCTTCTGCATCTAGTGCTGGAAGGCTCCTTCTCCATCCCTCTTACGTTCAGCTTGACCTATGCCCCAGCTCCAAGACTTGTTGTTTATGTCATCTTCCCTAATGGAAAAATCATTGCTGATTCTGCCATCTTCAGTGTCTCCACGTGTTTCAGGAACAAGGTAGGGTTTGTGTCTGAGGCTATCACCAAATGTGGGAGTGTGGATGTGTCTGCTGCAATGAAAGGAGAGCTGTGGCTGATCCCGTGTGTGATGCTGTCATATGAACTGCAGTTTGTGTTTGATGAGGTGTGCTGTGATGTTTGCAGCAAGTGAGTGCTCAGCACTGTGGGGGTTGCTGCCATGTTTGGGAAAGGCAGAGAATTGCTGTCTATCTCCATAGGCAACTGCAGCCTGGTAGGATCGAAGATAACCCAGCCCAGCACAGATCATTTGTGTGGTTCCCAGAAGAGCTCAGGACTGCTCTGCTGCCACAGCAGACAATTAGAATTGTTAGGGTGTGGTGTTGGGATGACACCTGCAAGTGGATGATGGAAGAAGTGGAGTTTACTGACCATCCAGGAAGGGCTGAGTGTGTCTGGCCATTGTGACATCCATGGGAATCTGCTTTCTTGGCTGTGTCTTGCGCTCCAAAGGTGAATTTCTGAGAGGGCATTACCCCTGCTCCACAGCTCCACAGCTGTTTGTGTGCCATAGATAGTCAGATTCAAGCAAGAACAGGAAGAGTTTCAGGAAACTGAGGCCAATCCCACAAAGAGCCTGAAGAAAAGGACTAGGCTTATTTTTGATCTGGGGCTCCAGAAGAAGGGGCTCCATAAGACAGCTGTGTGAGCTGTGGGACCATGGCTGCTGGTTTTCTGGGTAAAGAAGAGAGAGCTGTACTCTGACATGTGAGTGTCTCCATGTGCACCCTGATGGCTCCCCCTCTGCCATCTTTCCTGTTAGAACCTCAGTGTGGTGGTTTTTAAATGCCTTCTGGCGGTCCTTGGTTTTCTGTCCGAGGCAGGTCTTTGGAACCTCTCTCCATGCGGGCTCCTTCCCTGCTTGGACAGTGGACACCCTTAGGAACGTCACTCAGGCATTGCCTGTGTTTTTCCCCTCCAGGTGGAGCTGGGCTTCTCAACGCCAGAGGCTCTTCCTGGCTCGCAGGTTGGCCTCAGCCTGCAGGCAGCTCCTGGCTCCACGTGTGCTGTCTGGGCTGCGGATCCAAGCGCCTTTTGGAGCAAGCCAGGAAAAGAACTGAGTGGCCACTCGGTGAGCGAGCCTGCTCTGGCTTCTCCCCTTCCCTGCTGGCACATCTCAGGAGGGAGGGAGGCCACTGCACCTGTGCAGAGCTTTTCTCCAGGACCAGCAGTGCTCCCAGTGTGGATGGGTGGGAGCAGGGGTTAAGGACGAGGCTGAGCACCACTCAGAGGTAAAACAGCTCCTGTGCTGGCACTATCAGAGGAGAGCCTGGGAAGAGTGACAGCCATCCCGGGCTTTTTGGCATGCACTCATACGCAGTAGCCAGAAGCAACTCAAACAGGCCTTGGATGCCTGAGAGGAAGGGAATGCCAGGTTTAATTTGCACTGATTTTTTTTCCCCCCTTGCTTTCTCAGATCTATGGGCTGTTCCCATCTGTTTACAACTCCAGGTACCCTCGCCAAGTGTTTGAAGATGATCGTTCATGCGGGTTTCCAAATTCTGATGAGCCTGATGTGTTTACAGCATTCAAGGTAAAAATGCTTGATTTGGTGGGTTGACATAATTCATGAACTGAGGGAAATGTGGCCCCTGACTTTACCAACATCCAGGGATGCCACTGCAAATAGAACAGGTGACATGTGCAGGTTAGCCCCTTGTAACTTGCTTTGTTATTTGAATAAGTGACTTGAAACGTATAAGGAAAAATCATTGTGTGGTTGCCAGACTTGTGTTGTGTGACTCAGGATGCCCAAGGATTATTCATTACTTTAATTGGATTTCACACAATTTGTTTAATCTTCATAGCTTGAGCAATTGCACCCTGCAGGCAGAGAAGGCATAGTACCCAAATGACCATGTGTTTGAAAAGGAATAAATTTATCTGACTCAGGCCAGATGAATTACCTTGGAAAACCTTGTTTGTCCATTGCTGAGGATCTGAATTATTCCCTCTTAAAATGAAGCAAGAGAATACAGAGGATAGCCAAGTCCCCATTGCATGAGGAGACAGGAAGGCACAAGGGCAGAGGGCAGAGAGGAGAGGACAATCTTCTGGTGATTAATTTTTTCCTACAGGAAATGGGGTTGAAAATTATGTCCAACACCAATATCAAGAAACCCAGAGTGTGTCCAACCACTCCACTGACAACTATGCTGCGGAGGACAGGAACGTTTATTTCCAGACCCATGCTGACATTTGCCCAGCCCCATAAAGTGTATAAAAGTAAGCATTTGCCAGCTGTTTCTTCTTACATGGGAGGCTTAGTCTTTCATGTGAAAGCAGTCCTGGGTTTGAGCCAAGAGGCAGCACTTGCTGTAAGTGCAAAGAGAGAATAAATAGGGTTTTCTGTCCCTAAACCTGTTGTACTAATGTGAGGGCTGTTAGTGGGATGTCTGGATCCCGGGTTTTATCTCTGACATGAGGGGAAGGTAGCCTGTCCCATGGTGCCTCCATATGTAAGCAAGCCCAAAGCACCTCTGACAGAAATGAGGCGAGAGATTTTAAAAGTTGGGAAAACATTTTCTGTTCTGTTGCCACGCTTCCTAAGAGCTGAGTGAGCCTGGGCTATGCTGGAGCTGCTCTGCTCTTAACCATGATCTGAGGACCCCATGGTGACTACAGGTCTTTGTTATTTCCAACAGAGCATCTGACATCAACCTATCAGCCCACTCTGTTTCCACCTTTTTCCTCAGCTGAAGAGAAAGTACACAAGCATTTTCCCAGTACCTGGCTATGGGATTTGTATTCTGTGGGGTGAGTAAACTGAGTAGTGGGGGTTTAGTCTGGGTCATTTTGTGTGGCTGGGAGTGGCAGCAGATGCAGCTGAGTTTAGATCACAGGCAGCTGTGCAAGACACTTAAGGACATACATCACGGGGCTCATTCCTGTCAGGCTGTTCATTAAATGTGTTTTCCTCTACTAGAAGTGTTGGTCATCCATGAGAGGTGGCTGGCATAGGAAGACAGAAAAGCACATGAGGTGTAGCAAAACAGCTTACTTTATTGCCTACACTCTGCTTGTAGTAGCCCTGTGGGCTTCCATTTCCCAAAATGTGCTCACAGATGTGTCCTGGTATCCAGGGAAAGCTGGTGTCCATAGAAGTCCTTCATAGGACTGAAAACTGTGTCCTGTGAGAAAGGCTCAGTGTGTACACAGGGTCTGCTGAGAGAGCTTTGGGAGATTCTTCAGCTGAGATGTCAAGATTTTCTTGTCTGTTCTCTGAAGGCTGAAACATGCTCACATCTGCTTCCCACATCTGCCCTTACCCACTTCCACTGTCCTTACAGAAACATCCATGTCTTCATCCCTAGCAGCAGATATTTCCTCTGTGACTTGTTCACCGACCTGATCTGAGCCACCAAAAGATTTCTGTGTTGTGTGTGTTGCCTTCCTGTACATGCATAGCAAAATAAGCCAAATAATACTGGTATCTTTAGCTAGTCCTGTTTTTTATGTTGGCTGTGGTGGCAGCTGCGGAACAGTCTGCTCCTCTCAAAAGCTGTGATGTGGGCACAGGACAAGTCTCTGCCCTGCCCTCATGCTGGGCTTTAAGCAGTCAGTGCCTCACAGGACAGTGAAAAGCTGGATCAGCCTTGCCTGCTCGTCTTGTTGCTCTTCTGGTTCCTGGCTTTCCATCTCTAGGCCAAGAAGAATAAGACTGCTGACCTCTGTAAGTCATTTTTAGATGTGCAGGTGATCTCTGTGATTGATGGCTTCTTGCAGCCAGGTAACCTATTGATCCAAGGGTTCTGCACCCAAGGTAGGGATTCCCACTCTACAAGGATTTACTTGTAACCCTAAAGGCTGTGAGTTCAGGAGGGGTTGGACTGAGGTGAGGAGATTGGGTGCTCTGCAGAGAAGGACACAGGGCAGGTCACCTGGTGTGGAGTGTGGCATCATTCTGCTAAATGCTTCTGTCACTGTGCACTTCTCCCCAGGCCCAGTGGGAACAAGAGTGTCACTGTCACCGTGCCTGATGCCATCACGGAATGGAAAGCAGGGATGTTCTGCACAGGCCGCAATGGCTTCGGATTTGCTCCAGCCTCCCGGCTGATTGTTTCCAAGCCCTTTCTTGTGGAGCTCCGACTGCCATCTTCTGTGGTCCAGGGTGAGACTCTCAGCTTGAAGGCCACAGTCCTCAACAACCTGCAGCAATGCATGAGGGTAGGTGAGCCCTGCTGCCTCTGCCGGAAAAGTGGGACGTGGCTGATGCCTGTGGCCTGTGATCATATAACCACAGGGGAAGGGACCTGAAAGATCATCCAGTTCCAAGTCCCCTTTGAGAAGTCATGGCAGTTCTGGGATGTTCCCTCTGACTGGAAAAGGGAAAACATAACCCCTGTTTTTAAAAAGGGAAATAAGGAAGCACCCTTGACAGGCTTGAGGGTCAGTGCAAACCCCATGAAGTTCAGCAAGGCCAAGTGCCAGGTTCTGCACCTGGGTTGGGGCAATCCCAAGTACAAACACAGACACGCTTGTTGCCCTTGATAACCCTGGCCAGGCTGCCAGGGCTTTAGCTTTCCCAACCTGATCTCTGGCTGCTCAAGCAATCAGTGCATGTTCCTCTTAGGCTGTGCCCCTGCTCCTACCCTCTGTAGGCTTCCTTTTTGCATTGTTGAGGTTTATTTATTGCCACCTGCTATCCCTACTGCCCCTTCAGATCCAAGTGACCGTGGAGGAGTTTGCACAATTCCAGCTGAAGCCATGCAAAGGCTGTGTCTACAGCAGCTGCTTATGTGCTGGGGAATCCAAGACCTTTCAGTGGAGTGTCACAGCTGAGCAACTGGGTGAGAAGCACGGGGTGGTGGGTGGTGGAACTGGGAAGGGATGGGACCAAGGTGGGGATGTTTTGTAAGAGCTGACATAGATGGAGGAGCTGTTTTTTCTGTTACCCAAAGAGTACTTGATTGCACTTATCCTATGGTCATGTTTACTCACAGCCTGTGCTAGGAGGTACAGAAACATAGAGGGCTCTGATCAATTTTTTTGTTGTCTGCAGGTGATGTCTATTGTATTAATGGGAAGTGTTTTCTCAGAAGGTTAAATATGTGTTATTTTCAGGGCTCATGAACATCACCCTCAGCACAGAGGCTGTGGCCACCAAAGAGCTCTGTGGGGAGGAGGTACCATTCGTCCCAAAACAAGGACAGAAAGACACCATGACCAAACTCATTCAAGTCCGGGTCAGTCAAGTTGTTCTGTTACCTAAGCCTCAAAGTAAGCTTTGTGTAATTCCCAAATTTTGTGCATGCTAATTTTGGAAGTTACCCCTTGCTGTTCAAAATGTGTAATTATCATCTCAGGCCCTGAGCTGGGCCCAGCCATGAGAGATGATGGATATAAGAGGTAGAGGGGTGTCCTCCACTTCATGCCATGAAAAACTTTAAACACTCTTTTATGTCCTTGCCTCGTGAGTTCTCTGCTGAATCTTACAGCACCATTTTCACAGACATTCAGAAGTTAGGGTACTCTGAAAATGCATGCTGGTTTCTTATCTGAAGCGAAAATGATTGAAAGTAGTTTGCATTTTTGTGTGGTAATGATGACACTCCAGCTGACTGTCCACCCTGAACCAGGGTTCTGAACATACTTTCTTCTAATCCACTTGTAATCCCATTTCTCTCCCGGGTGCTCATTAAAATGCTGATTTTATGTGCTCCAACAGCCAGAGGGAGTGCTGATAGAAAAGGCTCACAGCTCCATCCTGTGTCCTGAGAAAGGTAGATGGATTGTTTTCTTCTTTCATCCTGTTCATCCCCCTCTTCCTGCCTAACCACCTTCTGGGTATTGTTGAACTATTTTCTCTGTCCACATGATGAAGCTGCAGCAGTGTACTCTAATTGTGCTGCCAGCTAAGGCTTTTCCCTAGGCAAGGATGGTGGGAGCTCTGGTCTTTTACCATCAACATCCCTGGCACTAATGTGACAGCTTGAGGCCTTCTCCACCTGTGGAAATAAAACCACACTGCTGAACATGGTGAGGCTGCAGGACATGCCTTAGGATTGCTGTTCCTGTCTTGAATTTCATGGTGTATGATGGGGCCATCAGCTGGTTTTGAGAGCATGAGGGGCATTGAGAAGAGAAGCCTGCTACTGAAATAATAAATGGGATAGAGTAACTTCTGTACAGAAAAACAGGTGACTATGATCCCTGAGGGCTTCCAGGAGAAAATCCCCTCAACCTCTTTATAAACAGGGGTGTTAGGACAGCATGATTACCATGAAAGTGGATGGAGGAAGTTAAGAGTGGAATGGGACATGGATTTTTGAAGTGATTTACAGCTTCCATGACACGAAAATGGGAAGCTATCACAGAAGAGCCTTGAACAGTTTCTGGGGATTTTGAAGGCTTTTTTCATCAGAATCTCTTTCATTTTGTTCTCCCCACACCTTACCTGTCTGGTGTCAGGGAATCCAGCAGAGGAGTCTGTGTCCCTGGTGTTGCCTGTAAATGTGGTTGAAGGTTCAGTCAGAGCCACTGTCTCGGTCACTGGTAAGGAATTAAGCTGTGGTAGAATCCTTGCAAATCCCATATCTCTGAGTTAGCCCTAGAAAAGCCCCAATCCACACCCCTTCTGAGGTTTCCGAAGCTCCACTGCCCAGTTCTTCCCACGTGTGTGGCCGTGTTCCCTGATTACTGACAACCTAAAAAAACACAGCAAGGGGGAGAGGGTTGTGTTAATGAGCTTCCCTGCCAGGATGGGAATGGGTACAGCTCCAGGGAGGGGCACAGTGGAACTGATAAGGTGGCTGGACAGAAGTGTCCCCACATTGCTGTGCTGGGCCTGCCTTGTTTGGTGCACTGCTGGGAATGCTCATAGGTAGGAAGAGGTGAATCCTACGGCCCTGGAGGTGCTCAGGGTGTTTATGTTTCATCTCAGGGGACATCATGGGGACAGCACTGCAGAACCTGGACCACCTGGTGCAGCTGCCCCACAGCTGTGGGGAGCAGAACATGGTGCTGTTTGCCCCCATTGTCTATGTGCTGCAGTACCTGGAGAAGACAAGGCAGCTGAGCCCTGAGATCAAGGACAGGGCAGCAGGATTCCTGCGCAATGGTGAGTGCCCCTCTGCCTGCCCTGTGTCCAACAGTCCCAGGGACTTGCTCCCCTTCCATCTGGAGCCCTCAGCCACCCCATTCCTTCACATGGATTTTATTGCAAACACCACTGTGACCACTCCTGTCCTATCCTGCTTCCCAGGGTACCAGATACAGCTGCAGTGTCAGCACCCTGATGGCTCCTACAGCGAGTTTGGTATCAAGGATGAGTATGGTAATACTTGGTAAGCCCTGGACTCTCTCCCTGCTCTCTGACAGCCAGGAGGAGGGCAGCTTTCTGCTTCCAGCATTAAACCCTTGTTGTTCTATTGGATGCAAAGCATTCTAGAAGCTTTGAGGACTAGGGCACCCCACGATCAGGCAACAGTCCTGGGGATGAACTGACCTTGAACCAGCACATTAGAAATAGCACGATATATAGAGAGAGATCCACCAGTTTCAAACTCCCACTTTTTTCCTTTTTCCTCAACTGCTGCTTAGAGTCTTTCTTTCCACTCATTCTTCCTGCTCTTTCATGCACTCCATTTCTCTCTGATTCTCTCTTCCTTCTTTCATGCCTTTCTTTTTCTGTTCTCCTCAATCAGGCTGACAGCATTTGTGGTCAAATGCTTTGTCCAAGCCAAGCCATACATTTACCTGGACAACCGGATTATCCAAGCTGCTCTCACCTGGCTGGAGTTCCACCAGCTTCCTAGTGGTTGCTTCAAAAATGTGGGACAACTTTTCCACACTTTCATGAAGGTAGGAGCCAGTCCACCTTGAAGGACAACAACAAGCTGTTCTTTAAAAGTGTGCTGGTAATTGTTTAAATTCACTTGCCTCTGTTGTTGTGCTTTCTTGAGAGGGAGCAAGCCAGTGATTAGGTGAGACCTTTCCTAAAAAGCCTCACTATTTGCCTATTAACTTCCCCAGCTTTTTGGATGTCTCTGCTTTTTTTTAGGGAGGTGTAGATGGGGAAGTCCCCTTGGCTGCCTACATCACTGCTGCATACTTGGAGGCAGGAGCAACACCAGAGGTAAATACTGGGATCCTTTGCCATGCTCTTGCCTTAAGATCTGAATCCTAAAGTGCTCAGTGGTAACAGTGGGACAGGAAACAGAGCACCTTGGAGGGACTTGTGGGCAAAGTCATAGAGTGGGTGAGGAAGATTTTACAGCTTCTCAGAAAAACTCTTCCTTGAGGAGAAGGTGAGGTTAAACTACTGGGGACCACTGGACTTCATTAGATACTGTGCTGGCCATTTCCTAGGAATGAACTGTTCATTCCTACTTCCCCCCACCTCCCATTCCCTTGCAGGTCCTTTAAGAAAATGGACATAATGTAACTCCTAATGGGGTTTAGCTTCACAAAGAAGGCAGAAGTCTGGGAGAGGAGTGCTGTAGGGCAGCTGGAAGTGCAGGCTTAAGTAATAACAATGAGAGGGAGCTCTTGCAAGTGCTGAGGATTGTAGCTATTTACCTAGGCTGTCCTACTCAAAAGTGAAAAAACAACTTTATGGAGAAACACAATTGTAGAAATTGAGAAGTGAAGCTCTCTGGAAATCAGGAAAGTGAAAAAGCAATGCTTTTCAGTGGAACTGAAAGCAGTGGGCTTAGGCAAAAAAAAAAAAAAAAGAAGATAGATGGAAATTAACCTTCTTTCTGGCAATAGATGTCCTTCAGGTCCCCTTTTTTTCCCCAATTATTCACTGTGAAGGTGAATTAAACACAGTTGCCCTGCTCAGCAGGCTGTGTGTATGCATTTGCAGTTGTGTGGTTTTGCTGCTGTTGCGTTTTGACTGGAAAAGTAAGACGTGGTGGTGTTATTCCAGCAGTAAAGGTGTTCCTTTCATTGGGAGAGCACTGCTGAAGCCCAGAACCAGCTCGGGGAGGGGGAGGTCTGTCAAGCACCTTGCACCAAGGGCTGGAGACACTGCTGCTTGGTGCTGCATGGATACTGAGTGTAGTCTGAGCACACAGCCACCTGAGTGAATGGATGGGGTGCTTTCTGCCCTGTGTTTGTGGTCTCAGGGGTTTGTGTGTGACCTGCACCGTGTGCCTCTCTCCTGCAGAGCACGGTGGTGCGCAGGGCTCTGGGCTGCATCGCTCCTGCCCTCCCCAGGGCTGCCAGCACTTACACCCAGGCCCTCCTGGCTTACACCTTCGCCCTGGCCAAGGACTCCCAGCGCACCCAGCAGCTCCTGGAGGTGCTCGACCGAAAGGCCATTAGAGCAGGTATGGGGGCCTCAGTGCCAGGGAAACATTGGAGACGGGACAGGTGACTTTTCTGAGCATTTGGTTACGTGCAGCCTGGGAGAAACACAGCCTTACCCTCCAGGCCCTTCACCAAAGAGAGTTTTTGGACACCCATTGGATGAACCCCATGGCATGTGCTGCCGACACTGTGGTGTGGGTGCTGATTTCCTTCAGGTCTCTTGCCCCTTTCTGGTACCTGAAGTGGAGGTTGGGGTTTGGGAGACTGGGGCATTCTTGTGCAGGACTGCAAAATGCCAGAGAGGAAAGCAAGCTGCCCCAAGTGTCACTAGTCCGTGACCCTTAGGGCTGGCCAGTGGACAGCTGGCTGGTATCAGGTAGTTCGTGGACCTGACAAACAAGGCACTGTAGAATTTGGACAACTGGGAGGTAATGCATATGCAGATTATTGGCATATTAATTTTTGTATGTCACCTTGATGTGGAATATGGAATGTTACAAAATACATTAGTTTTCAGCAGACCCAGCCAAGAGTGTTTACCCAATGATCCCTGCAGACACAAGCCACTGTGTCTAGGAGCCTAGGCCACAGGATTTCTTTCCTGACATTCCTCAAGATTGCCTCTACTACCTTCCATTCCCAGATGGGCAGATCCACTGGAGTCAGACCTCACTCAAACCCAGAAGCAGCACCAGCCCTTGGTCACAGCCGGTGTCTGTGGATGTGGAGCTCACGGCCTACGTTCTCCTGGCCTTGCTCTTCAAGCCAAATGTCACAAAATCTGACCTCACCACGGCCTCTGGCATCGTGGCCTGGCTCACCAGGCAGCAGAACGCCTATGGAGGCTTTGCCTCAACTCAGGTAACTCATGGAAGGGGATGTTTAATGAGAAAGAACCTCTGCAAGATATGCACACAATGTATGCAAGTGTAAATGCTTTGGGGAGAGGAGCCCTTGGATAGGGAGGTCCTCAGGGTGCTGATTTCGAGTGTCTTTGGATGTCAGAGCTGCAATGTAATTGTGTTTTCCTTTTCAGGACACAGTAGTGGCCTTGCAGGCATTGGCCAAGTATGCAGCACTGACATACAGCACGCAGGGGGATGCAGAAGTGAGGGTGAGGTCCCATGGAGGCTTTGGGAAGGAGTTCCAAATCTCCTACCAGAACCGGCTGCTGGTGCAGGAGGCGGCACTGACAGAGGTCCCGGGCCAGTTCCTGCTGCAGGCCCACGGCAGCTGTTGTGTCTTCACTCGGGTAGGTTCCACAGACCCTGCTGTGACCACCCTACTCTCCTCACCTTGTCAAAGCCAAAACTCTCTGTTGCACCCCTATACATTGACTGGGCTTTAATCCCAGCCTGGTGCCAATGCAATAAACGTATGTGTGGGAGGAAACAGAGACAGAACCTGCCCAAATATGATGCTCTCAAGAGTATTGGAAGATGAAAATGTTTTATAGTAGTCCCACTGCTGTGTGCCTGACTTGCACAGTCTCAATTAAAAGTTTGAGAAGGAACCCATGGAAGGTTTCCCATCCAAGTGACTTTTTTTGGGTACTGGGATGAGAGTGCTTACTGCATACCATTTACCCATTCACTATCTGGGGTCCAATCTTGAGGAGTAGAGTAGCCAGTGGAAAAAAAAGGTGTGATAGATGATATCAAGCTAATTATCCATGTTTTAGTCTGTCTTTTTGTCTCTTCCTGCAGCTGGTACTGAGGTACAACACGCCCTCCCCACAAGACTCAAAATCCTTTGCCTTGCAAGTGAAAACTGAGCCTGTCAATTGCACCAGGGACAACACACGCTTTGTTACTGTCCATGTCAATGTCAGGTGACTCTAAAGATCTCATCCCACTTGGGAAGGAAAGCTGGGCATGCCTGGAGAACTGACGGGTGCTTCTTGGCTGCAGTGAAGGGAACCAGGCAGTTTCAGCAGGAGGGCCAGATGAAGAGCCTTGCAGGAAAGAAGAGTGTAGTGTTCAGCTCAGAGTGGGGATGATCAGAGCAGTGCAGCCATCTTCTGCATCCTGTGAGAGGGAGCAGTGACTGCCTCAGCCTCAGTCCTGGCTGGGCTGCCTGGCTCAAGGCACTGCACATGGGATGGTGGTAGAGGGAAGGGAAAGCTGGGAGAGACTCTCTTTTTAATACTCTCCCCAAATACTCTCTTTTTAATCTTCTCCCTCAGGTACAATGGGAAGAAATCCACTTCCAACATGGTGATTCTGGAGGTGTCCCTACTGACTGGATTTGCCCTGGCCCCGGGATCTGGGATGTCTGTAAGAATTCTGTGTGGAATCAGGGTGGGGATGTGGTGTCAGTGGGACCATCCATGCCCAAGGAGAGGGGAAGGCTGAAAGGAAGGTGCTCCCTGTCTCTCTCTTCAGCAATCTCCCCTTCCCCTCTGCCACACAACGAACTTGAACACATACTGTTGGCTCTTTCTTTGAGTCTTGAGGATGGTGATACTCCTGGCCCAATCTGTTCAGAATATCCTTGTCAGCTAAGTAGCCTAGGCTCTTGTCCTTGGGGTTTGCAGGACCTAAGTGGCCCTGCAGGGAGGTCAGCCAGAAGGGACAGGAGCCCAAAATACATTTGGATGTGAGTGAATAAGAATCTGCTCACTCAAACTCAGATCAATTTTGATGGGATGTCTCATACTTACTTTTTAAAAAACAAAACTAAATTGCTTCCTCTTCTCTCCTGCCCTAGCTGCAGCATGGGCACTCTGTGAGAAGAACTGAGAAAACACAAGGAGGTGTTGCCATCTACTTGGACAAGGTAATGTCTGTGCTGCTAGAGAAGCTGCAGGAGTGGAGGGCATGGCCAGAGTTGTTGGGAGAATTCAGGACTGGGGCTAGCAGAGCAGGATACTCAAGATTAATCTTGAAGTTCAGTGTCTACAGAGTTGAGTCTACAGGGTTGAGACTACATAGTTGTTATTGTAATTTAGTAGGATCAAACTCAGGTGAGGAATAAAAACAACAGCTCATAAGTGAACTGTCACTTATCTTCTTCCCCAGCTGAGCCATATCTCTGACACATATGTCCTGCATCTGGAGCAGGAGATTGAGGTGACCAACCTGAAACCTGGCCATGTCAGGGTCTATGACTACTACAACCCAGGTCAGTGTGGAACCATGGGGTGCAGGGGCTGCCTGGGTGTTTGCACTTGGCTCTGTGCAAGGATAATTTAGATCTCTCCTGTTCTGTTGCAGAGGAGCAGGCCCTGGCTGACTATAATGTCTTCTGCATCTGAGGTAGGTGCAAATCTCTTCCTCAGTCCCTCGTACAGACCCTGTATAGCAGCCTTGGGATGCTTCCTCTGCACCCAGCCACCTCCCTCTGTCCCACTGGAATTCAGTGTGTCTCTGATTCAGCATGTTCCTTTCATCTGAAACTCCCTAAGCAGAATTCATGGCACTAGTTTCAGCTTATTATGTTTGGGTGTGGAGAGTTTCTCTTTCTAGGGAGGTACTGAGATAAAACAAGGATACTGGATCAAACCAGAGAAACCCCTTCCTTTTAGAGTCATTACTGAGAGCCTGTGCTCCTTAGCTGTTAGCACCCCAAAGTTAAAAACTTGGGTCATATTATTTGCTCTCTGGGTTACTCTCTCTTCTGCTGTCTTTTCTCCAGGAACTTGGACAGCTTCCTTAGTGTCCACTGCTTCAGCTCACAGGGATCCCACTAGTGCAAGATGCCCTAGGATAGTGGGGCTGCTGCATTATTGCTCCTGGAGTAATGAGATGTGTCACCTGGAAAGTCACATCTCAGTGCTTGGCATTTTGGTGCTGGGACACATCTCAGGTTGGATTTCAGGACTAACTCCTGAACCTATGAACCAACCTATGATGCTCATCCTGACAGTCATTACCTGGTGAACTCTTTGGGGTGTCTGATTAATTCTGGTTGTTTTAATCCAGGGATTTTCTTGCTTGTAAAAAGAATGAAAATAAAATACAAATCACAAATATGGGCACTGTGGTGTGTGTTTGGACTCTGTGACAGCCTTTACCTGGGAGGAGCAAGCAAAAGCAAACTCTGTATCTGAGCTGAGTCACTGGCATTCATTTCCTCCAGCACTGGATCCTCCTCCAGCAGGATTGTGCAGGCACCAGTCTGGGGTGAGGACTTCAAGCCCTCAGTGGGATCAGCCCAAGGGCTGATCCCACTGAGCATCATCTACTCCACACAGATGTATCTTAACAATAAGTTCTTGGCTGACTGTGCACTTTATGTGGGTATAAATCTACTCTGCTGTATATCTCACAGACTGGCTCTATCCTTCTGGCATAGAAAGCAGAAAGGGAGTGATTTTAGTTTCTGCACCTCCTGTGGAGCTGGATCTTGTGCAGGACAATTCAAGCATGAGTTGTTAGCAAGGAGTGGTGCCCTGGGGTTAAAGCCCCTTGATAACATGCGAGGAAAGTGAGAAAGGTCTTTGCCACACTACATGGAGCTGGACAGACGATTCCACAGCCAAAGAGTATGTGAAAATTCAACATCTATCGCTGTTTTTTAAAATCAAACCTCACAACTTAAGTGCTGGTGATCACAGATATTTTCAGGTTGACAGTGACATGTCTCTGTATAAACAGGTAAATCTCCACAGACTCTCCCTAGAGCTGGCTGTAAGAGTGTGATGGTTAAGTGCAAAGGCAGGCTTAAGAGTGGAGTGTGGAAGACAGGTGAGGGTTGAGAGTCAGGATTTGCCTACAGCCCTGCAAGGTCCCCATACCCTGCAGCAAGGCTGGGATTTGTGGTGGTTTAAAGGGCGGGATTTGGGAAGTGTGTTTAAATTTTAACTATGACTCTCCAGAGTAATCCTGAAGACTCAGCAAGTCCTGTCCATGAGACAAAGACATGAGCATTTCAAATTCTTTTTGTTAAGAGCAAACACACTGAGGAGATGTGCCAGCAAGGCAGGCTGCTGACGGCCTGCTCTGGGCTTCATGTGCAGTTTCACAGGGCCAGAATGAAAGCATGAGCTCAGCACAGCAGTTGGATGGTACCAATACATTGTGCAGTGCCAGAAGTGGCTGAGCTGATGTTGCAGGTGTCACTTTCTCCTCTGGCACCATTGTTTAAATGGATGCTTTCCCCTCTCTCTTTATTCAACTCCCTCAGTGTTTCAACTCCCATGAGCAATGCAGGTCTCAACTCTGCAGAACAGAATTTTTATTGCTGTCTTTTAAATTTTTTTGAAACACTTTGCAAATATTTCTGCTTTCTTTGCAAATGTCTTCTCTTGCCCTTGCCTTTACCTTGGGCGAAGTCTGTCCTTGCTGATATCAAAAAGCAGAACTGGAGCCAGTCAGGCCTGCAGCTGGTACTGGTACTTGGGGGTACTTTGGCTAGAGCTTGGAGCCTTGCAGAGAGGGAGGGACCCCACCTATCACTGCCAATGCCACCATGTTCTTAACATCTGTTTTGCAGAGCTTAGCAAAGCATACGTCTGAGAAAAATCCCTAGGACAGAGGTTTATTGGGAAAACAAATTCTCTCTTGGTTATACACACACAGGAATCAACCTACCCCTTGCTGACACCACGAGGGCTACCTTATGTATGAGCCCATTATTGCAGAAGCAGGTCACACACAACCCCTTGCTACTCCTATGTGTATCTGTACACACACTCTGAGTAAAAATTGCACATTGTGTCACTTTTGACTTAATATCTATCTTAATTTCTATTCCACTTTCTTAACATCTCCTCTGTATCCTTCAAAATGTTCTTTTATGAGATTTAAATGGTAATACCTGGGATGTCTGGCTACTAGAGAGCATTTGGAAAGAGGTTGCTTTTTTCCAAGAGAATTTAAAAACAGGGAAAAAACCACTTTTGTACAAAACACATTGATTTCTCTCTGGCTTAAATGTCCCCTTCTCTGCATAGAGCAACAGATGTCAAACATCCCAGCCAGTTTTTATCCTCCACAAAATTGAGGGCTTGTGGTGACTCAGGCTGGAGCTTGGTGGTGTGCATCCTTCCATTTAGCTGGTGATCAGCTCACTGCTTGAGCCCTGAGGACTGCCAGCCTCCAGGGACACAAATCCACCGTGGATGTGTCTCTCGCCTGTCTCTGGGCCAGGTGGTGAATGGGTCTGTGGGCTGAGAAAAGATCTTGGCACAGGATAGCAGCCAGGTACTGTGTGCCCTGTCACACATCCCAGGGGGTGCAGAGCTCTGCTGGAAGGTGCTCCCTTCCCAGTGCCTCCTGGCCACCAGCAACTGGTCCTTGTGCTGGTGTGGGAGACGGAGGTAGGACTGAGGCAGATGAATCACACACAGAAACCCTAACCACTTTGTTTTTTGTTGCTCCTGCATTTATCTAATTCAGTTTCACTGCCTGGGAGTTATACTGGCCTGAGTGTTCAGGGTGTAGCTTTCCAATCATTGCCAAGTCCAGAACTTCAGAGAGGTGTTTACATGTCTGCTCTCACAAAAAGCTGATGAAGTCAGTAGGATTCAGGATGTCCAATACCTTTGCTATTCTGAGCCCCTGTACTGTCAGGAGGGATATGGCCGTCCCCTGGAAATGCTGTGGATTTACTGTGAACAAACAAATGTCAGCTGGGATTGTTCTACAGGCACTGCTTGTACTTTTTCAGACCCACAGAAAGAAACGAAGGGCAGCTTAGTGACAGAGAATGATTCACGCTCTTGCTCCGGTTTCTGTTTACTTGTTTGTGAAGGAAAATTTCCCGTTCCACTTCAGACTAGACGAAGGGAAGAATGTGGATCTTTGCTATGGAAGCGACTGCATTGTGCAAAACGCTTCTTCGAGCTACGAATCACGGTATACGCAGCAAAGTTCTTTGACGACGCTAAGCAGTTTGTAAAGGGGAAGCGAACTGTTTCTGGAATGCAATGCACATGCAACGTTAGAAGAGTGTGATGAAAGCTTGGAGAAGGCTCATATTCCTTGCATGGTTGTCTGTGCGAGACACAAAGAAACAAATATCCCGTTTAGCATCAGACTGCAAGAGGGGCAGAATGTGGATCTGTTCTATGGCAGTGCTGTACTGTGCGAAACGCTTCTTCGTCCTCCGAATCAGGGTATACGCAGCAAAGTTCTTTGATGAAGCTAAACAGTTTGTAAAGGGGAAGCGAACTGTTTCTGGGATGCGCTGCTCATGCAACTTTAGAAGTGTAAAGGTAAAAGCTCGAAACAAGCTGATATTCTTTGGAAGGTTCTCTGTGCAAGACACAACGAAGGAGAATTCGCCATTAAGCTTCAGACTTAAAGACGAGGTGAATGTGGATCTTTGCTTTTGGTGGGGCTGTATTGTTCGAATTGCTTGTTCTAGCTGCGAATCACGGTATTCGCAGCAATGTTCGTTGACGACGCTAAACAGCTTGTAACGGGAAAGCGAACTGTTTCTGGGATGCGCTGCATATGCAATGTTAGAAGAGTTAGGTGAAAGCACGAAACAAGCTGATATTCTTTGCAAGGTTTTCTGTGCGAGTCACAAAGAAGAAAAATTTCCCGTTCTGCTTCAGACTAAAAGAAGGGCAGAATGTGGATCTTTGCTTTGGAAGAGACTGCATTGTGCGAAACGCTTCTTCCAGCTGCGAATCACGGTAACGCAGCATAGTTCTTTGACGACGCTAAGCAATTTGTAAAGGGGAAACGAAATATTTCCGGGATGCGATGCACATGTAACGTTAGAAGAGTGTGGTGAAAGCTCGCAGCAGGCTCATATTCTTAGCATGTTTCTTTGTGCGAGACACAAGGAAGAAAAATTTCCCGTTTAGCATCAGACTGCAAGAGGGGCAGAATGTGGATCTGTTCTATGGCAAGGCTATACTGTGTGAAACGCTTCTTCATGCTGTGAATCAGGGTATAAGAATCAAAGTTCTTTGACGACGCTAAGCAGTTTGTAAAGAGGAAGCGTACTGTTTCTAGGATGCGCTGCACATGCAACGATAGAAGAGTTAGGTGAAAGCTCGAAATAAGCTGATATTCTTTGCAAGGTTCTCTGTGCGAGACACAAATAAGAAGAATTCTCTGTTAAGCTTCGAAATTCAAGAGGAGGTGAATGTGGATCTTTACTTTTAGTGAGGCTGTATGGTGCGAAACACTTCTAGCTGCGAATCACGGTATTTGCAGCAATGTTCTTTGACGAAGCTAAGCAGCTTCTAAAGGGGAAGCGAACTGTTTCTGGGATGCGCTGCACATGCAACGTTA
>JAHLSL010012911.1:101766-120119 GCA_025920805.1 Petroica traversi
GGGTGAATGTGGATCTTTGCTTTTGGTGAGTCTGTATTGTGCGAAACACTTCTTCGTGCTGCGAATCAGGGTATTCGCAGCAAAGTTCTTTGACAACGCTAAGCGGTTTGTAAAGAGGAAGCGAACTTTTTCTGGGATGCGCTGCACATGGAACGTTAGAAGATTTAGGTGAAAGCTCGAAACAAGCTGATATTCTTTGCAAGGTTCTCTGTGCATATCACAAGGAAGAAAAATTTCTCATTGCACTTCAGACTGAAAGAAGATCAGAATGTGGATCTTTGCTATGTTTACCCTGATTCGCTGGTAGAAGAAGCGTTTCGCACAATGCAGTCTCTTCCAAAGCAATGTTCTTTGACTACCCTAAACAGCTTATAAAGGGAAAGCGAAATGTTTCTGGGATGCACTGCACATGGAACATTAGAAGAGTTAGGTGAAAGCTCGAAACTAGCTGATATTCTTTGCAAGGTTCTCTGTACGAATCACAAAGACGAAAAATTTCCCGTTCCGCTTCAGGCTAAAAGAAGGGCAAATGTGGATCTTTGCTTTGGAAGATACTGTATTGTGCGTAACGCTTTTTCTAGCTGCAAATAACGGTAATCACAGCAAAGTTCTTTGACGACGCTGAGCAGTTTGTGAAGAGGAAGCGAACTGTTTCTGGGATGCGCTGCACGTGCAAAGATAGAAGAGTGTGGTGAAAGCTCGCAGCAGATTCATATTCTTTGCATGCTTCTCTGTGCGAGACACAACGAAGGAGAATTCTCCGTTAAACTTTGGACTTCAAGATGAGTTGAATGTGGATCTTCGCTTTTGGTGAGTCTGTATTGTGCGATACACTTCTAGCTGCGAATCACTCTATTCGCAGCAAAGTTCTTTGACGACGCTAAGCTGCTTGTAAAGGGAAAGCGAAATGTTTCTGGGATGCGCTGCGCATGCAACGTAAGAAGAGTTAGGTGAAGGCTCGAAACAAGCTGATATTCTTTGCAAGGTTCTCTGTGTAAGACATAACGAACGAAATTTCTCCGTTAAGCTTCTGACTTCAAGATGGCGGGCATGTGGATCTTTGCTTTTGGTGAGGCTGTATTGTGCGAAACACTTCTTCTAGCCGCGAATCACGGTATTCGCAGGAATGTTCTTTAGCGACGCTAAATAGCTTGTAAAGGGGAAGAGAACTGTTTCCGTGGTGCGCTGCACATGCAATTTTAGAAGCGTGAGGTGAAAGCTCGCAGCAGGCTCATATTCTTTGCATGGTTCTCTGTGGGAGACACAAAGAAGAAATGTTTCCCGTTTAGCATCAGACGGCAAGAGGGGCAGAATGTGGATCTTTTCTATGGCAAGGCTGTACTATGCGAAACTCTTCTTCGTGGTGCGTATCGCGGTATATGCAGCAAAGTTTTTGGACGAAGCTAAACAGCTTGTAAAGGGGAAGCGAACTGTTTCTGGGATGCGCTGAACATGCAACTTTAGAAGTGTAAAGGTAAAAGCTCGAAACAACTGATATTCTTTGCAAGGTTC
This sequence comes from Petroica traversi, assembly GCA_025920805.1. Taxonomy (NCBI): domain Eukaryota; kingdom Metazoa; phylum Chordata; class Aves; order Passeriformes; family Petroicidae; genus Petroica; species Petroica traversi. The sequence goes on from JAHLSL010012911.1 coordinate 103,279, forward strand.
TCTGTGCGAAACACAACAAAGGAAATTTCTCCGTTAAGATTCTGACTTCAAGATGTCCAGCATGTGGATCTTTGCTTTTGGTGAGTCTGTGTTGTGTGAAACGCTTCTTCTAGCTGCGAATCAGGATATACGCAGCAAAATTCTTTGACGACGCAAAGCAATTTGTAAAGGGGAAGCGAAATGTTTCTGGCGTGTGCTGTGATGCCTTTTTCCTGGTGTTAGGAAAATGATGCTAGACACGGTTAGAGGGCTTGGGGTCTTTACCTCAGTATTTTAATCAGGATCCTGTTCAGGGCATCCACTTCAACCAGGTGAAGTGTGGCTAAAAAGCCCCCTCCCACCAATCATACACACCAGTTATAGACTTTACACATTAGCATATCTAACAAGGGGGCCCAATTATGAGGTTGGAGTGGGCTAACCCCTAGTTTACAGAATCCTCCTGCCAGGAGACCTTGGGTTCCTGAGATAGTAGGAATGTTTGGTCTCCCTGGCTCTGCAGTTCTGGGGTGTTTAGTCTCAGGCCTGCAGAACACTTACGAAACACTAAGCACTAAACTAAGTAAAAGGTTGCAAGTATGCATACTGCTAATACTTGTGGATACAGAGAATTGTGTAAAAGGTATATAAAAGGAAAGACAAAGATCATTCCGGCATCAGCTGCACATGCAACGTTAGAAGAGTGTGGTGAAAGCTCGAAACAAGCTGATATTCTTTGCAAGGTTCTCTGTGCGAGTCACAAAGAAGAAAAATTTCCCGTTGCGCTTCAGATTAAAAGAAGGTCAGAATGTGGATCGTTGCTTTGGAAGAGACTGCATTGTGCGAAACGCTTCTTCTAGCTGCGAATAAGGGTATTCGCAGCAATGTTCTTTGACGACGCTAAGCAGTTTGTAAAAGGGAAATGAACTATATCGGCTGTACACTGCACATGCAACTTTAGAAGTGTAAAGGTAAAAGCTCAAAGCAAGCTGATATTCTTTGCACGGTTCTCTCTGCGAGACACAAAGAAGAAAATTTTTCCATTAAGCTTCTGACCTCACGAGGGGGTGAATGTGGATCTTTGTTTTAGGTGAGGCTGCATTGTGCGAAACACTTCCTCTAGCTGCCAATCACGGTGTTCGCAACAATGTTCTTTGACGATGCTATGCAGCTTGTAAAGGGAAGTGCACTGTTTCTGGGATGCGATGCACATGCAATGTTAGAAGCGTGAGGTGAAAGCTCGAAGCAAGGTGATATTCTTTGCAAGGTTCTCTGTGCGAGTCAAAAAGTTTTCCAGGTGCCTTTATGCTTTTCCCCAACTGCTGCCACCAGCTGCTATGAGCTGAAGAAAGCCCATGGAGGAGATAGAGAGTGGATTTGTATCTGTCCACTATGTTTATGCCTGAGTGGGTAAAAGAAAGCTCCACAGCCTGGTTTCCTTGTTATGGTCAGTATGTACTAAAGCAAAAAAAATATTAATAGGCCCTACATGTTTAAGAGCTCAGTTAGGTTCTGAAGAATAAGTTAGTGGTACATTTTGATATGAAATGGTCTTGATACTAAAATAGAATAACTTCCTTATTTTGAGAATGAGTAATTTCAAGAAACACATTTTTATTTCTGTGATGATAAATTACTCAGGGTAAAGTTCAGCACAGTCAGTGGACTAAAATGTATAAAATTAGCATATGTAAAGAAGGCCCCAAACCAGATGGTGTGTGTTCCCATCACCCATGGCCAGAGCACAGTCTTTTGGTAGCTAGAGAAGACTCCACAGGACTTCAGCCATGCAGCTTTTGACCTTCCTGACCATGTTCAGCCCTCATTTCCTCCACTGGTAGGCTGGCCTTGAACTGGAACACAGAGTAAAGTGATACAGCTGGGGTGATTTGCAGCTTTTCAATTTTCTCTTCAAACTGAAATACCTGCAGGGCAGAGGCAAGGTGAGGACTCCAGTTCTGCTTGTTCCCTGTGCTTTCCTCCTGTGTGAAGGAGCAGAGAACTATGAATATCTACTGAATGTGTACAAAGCCTGGTCTCCATTTCAGGGCTGAGACCTCCCTAGGGACAGTATGACCATGAGAGTTCACAGTTCGCTCTGGCTGGGTGCACAAGCCAAGGGGTCATGGGACAATCCACCCAAAGGCAAAACAATAGGACTTGGGCTGCAACTGGCCCTGGGAGCAGGGGCAGTGAAGTGAACAGGAAACAGGCTGCTGGTTAGCAAAATAAAAGGCACATTTATCTGAATGATGCTGGTCCATCCACAGGGGAGTAGAAGAGCAGTGAGGCTGGAGTCCAAAAGGACTTGGATTGGCTGGGGAACATCTTGAATGGTACAACCCTGTGCCTGTGGCACAATAAATGCAGGAATGAGGTGGAGAGAAGGAAACTTTGGGGCTTCTTGTCTGCTTTTTGGGGGAAACAGCAACAACAGCAGGCATCCTGGAGACTTTGGAAGGAGAAAAGCAGCACCCTACTTTCTCTCCTGAGCAACGCTCCAGAGGAATCCACCCCTTTGGGGTTCTCCCATGAAAATGTGGACCCCCTTCCTCTTGATCTGCCTGCTCTGCACCCTGGGGATTGTGGCACAACCGTGAGTGCCATTTAAAAATCAAGTGACTTATAGCGGTGAATGCTGAGGGAGGGGCCAAGATAACAGGGAGAGAGTGTGGGACCCTGTGAGTCACCTCCTGGAAGGGTGGGGTGCAGAGCCTTGCTGTGAATGCAGGGCACTCCTGGAGGTGGGAATCTCTCTCATGGATATCCCTGCAGTACAAGGACTGGGTGAGTACTGGTTGTGGGACCAAGGAGAGTGAGAGACTGCAGTATGAGGTGGGATAAAGGGAAAGGTGTGGGATAAAGTGAAGGGCAAGTGAAAAGGGCTTCAAGGCAGGGGATGGATAAGCATGAACCAATTTACAGTTGAAGTAGTTGAGGAGCCAGGTCAAAGCAAGAAGGGCAAATTCTGTTCTGTCACCTGAAATTATTCCTCTTGTATTTGTCTGAAATGAACTCTATACCTTCCATCACCCCTGTGCAAGGTTCACACTCTGGCAATCTGTCCCAGTCACTCCAGCAGAGCAGCACCTCATCACCTCAGAGAGAAGGCAAACTCCTCTTTCCTTGGTCCAGCCTTTTAGTGGGTGAGACATCTCCCAGGATGTGATGGTATCTTGTTTCCCCGCTGCAGGAGGTACCTGATCATCATTCCAGCTGCCCTTCCCTACCCCTCATCCCAGAGGGCGTGCTTGGACCTCCGTGGGGTTGAAAAGCCTGTTTGTGTGTCCTTGACTCTGGTGCACCCGTCTGGCAACCTCAGCCTCTACCGTAAGGTCGTCCGGAACAACTGGATCTTCTAGTGCCCCAGATTTCAGGTCAGAGCCATCCTTGGCAGGGACACCTCATTTGCCTCTCACCGAAGAAATAGAGAATGAGGGAGACATTAAGATAAGAGGGCATGGAAAGGAGTGAATGCAGAATCAGGGGCAGTGTTTAGTGTGAGTCCAGTGTCTTTGCTCCTCGTATTTGTCTGTCCACTTGGTGCTCTTCCTATGGGATATCCTGGAGGCACACTGAGGAAAGGCTGCCTGGCCAGGCTCTGAACGTCTGAGGAGGATGGATAGCTCTGAAGCACCCAAATGGCAGCTGTGCAGCTCACTCTGTCCCCTGAGGAGGATGCACTGTCACAGTGTGTTGTTTGTGAATCTGTGATGCAGAAAGAGTAAGATGTCTCATCTCAGACTGCTTCTTTCATGTCTACTTCCTTCCAAGCTCTTCTTTCAGGGCTTGAAAATGTCCTGGAGGACTAGGAAAGACATGGGAGAGTGTGTACACGCAAGCTCAGCACAAATCTTTCTTATTAGCCAAACTTGTGATCCTTATTTTCTTAGTTTGTACTGATGAATTAGAGGGGATTTCAGTCCCTTTGACCCACACACTCTAGGAGACAGATTTCTCGTACCATAGACCTTTTTTACAATTGAGTTAAGCCTTCTCCATCTTGCTCCATGCAGATTCTAACAGTGGCCCCATGAAGGAGTAAACAAAATTTCTGTGTCAAAACAGGCTCCTTTTTTCTCTTGTCCAAGGTCTATCCCAACTGCTAAGCGTTGTTCCCTGTGCTTCCACAGACACAGCCTTCAGCCACTGAGGGGAGCCCTCTGCTGCCCTCCAGAATAAGATGGCAAAGAGTCTGGCCTTGCAGTGCAGTCAAAGTGAGGACAGCACTGCCCTGATGCCTGCTAACCTAGAGCTCTCATCTTTCGTGTCCCAGGTGCCCTGACCTGCAGCCAGCCAGGAGGTGGCCACTGTGCACCTGCACATCTCCAATTGCCACTACTTCAGTGCAAATGAAGAGAAAAAGGTCCTGATCCACAGGGCTGGAACTGGCACCTTCATTCAGGTGGATAAACCCATCTACAATCCAGGACAGACAGGTGAGCAACACCTGGAGCACCCTGACTGTGGTCCTGCCTTGACCCTCCCAGGGTTTGTTCCCAATTTCCTGTGATTGAAATGCTGGGTGCTTTGTGCTATGTGGACGCCGTGGGGCAGAGGGGGAATGCTGCCTTCTGCAGTGAGGTATCCATGACCCATATTTTAGGAGCACAAGGGGACTGGGAGGGGAGGACTCCCATGCTCTGGGAGCAGAGCTGGCTTGGAAAAGGGAGCAGACCTGAACATGGTCTTCTTGGCCAGGGCCAGGAAGGACTGGTCATCCTACACTGCAGACAAAGAAATGTAAGGGTATCCCTGGCTGTAGCCCATGGGAACACCTAAATTGTGAAGCAGCTGTGTTTGGGGCAAGCAGAGGTGAGCAAGGGCAGTGCAGGGCAGGCATGGGGCTGACACCAGGGCTGAGTGTGGAGCTGTGATTCTGGGGTGAGCCAAGTGTGGGGCAAGTGCGTCCCAAATGCGCTCTATCTGTAATGTGCTTTACTCCATTTCCTCCCTCCAGTGAAATTCAGGATTGTGACATTGACTAAAGATTTTGTTCCTGTTAACAGCAAGGTAAAGCCTGTCTAAGTGGAGGCAAGGAAGTCTCTCTCCAGGCTTCAGATGGTTCTGCTTCCTCTACCAGCCCCATGCCCGGGAGGCTGGGACAGTCCCAGCACCCAGGGTGGCCAAGGCCAATCCTAGAGTAAACCAAATTTTTCAAATTGCTCTCACAGGTTGGCTGCAGGTTGATGAGAGAGTTAGATGGTGTTTGGGGAGTGTGCCAGGATTCACAGTGAGCTGAATTAGCTGAGTGCATCTGCCTTTGCCAAAAAAGCAGGCAGGGCTTCTGGGGACTAGCCTGTGGGTTGCTGGCCATGGGCATAATTATAAGACACTGTGTACAGACCTCGCCAGTCTTGAAGATCCCCTCCCACAGCTCTAGAAAACTCAGTGATTTGTGCAGTGTGTTGCACCTGAGGGTGGCAGGAGAACGTGAAGCAAGCTGCAAAATTTTAAGGAAAAAATAATAATTATGGGGAAGGATACACAGAAAAGGATCATAAAAAATAGAGAGAAGAGAGTATAACCAAATTATACTGCCTTGCTGCTGGCAGCAGCTCATTGTCCCCATGTCAAGGGAGTGAGAAGGTGCCAGAGACTTGCATATGTGGTGGCCAGGAAACTGCAAAGCTAGTGTCATTCTCCAGTAAGCAATTATATCTGCAGCCAGCAGCTACTGCTATTTCACTCCTCAGTCCTCAAGCAATTTAAGGAGAGCCAACAGGAATTCATGCCATGGCAATTAAACACTGAAGGCCTCGCATTAGGGGAGTTGGACCAAATCCTTCCAGACTAAAATCGAGGGAGAGATCCTTCCAGCTTTTTTATTGCTGACTTAATTTCCTCTATTTTGGGCTATTGGTGAGGTCCTAGCATTAAACACTCCTTTCTTCTCCCCAAAGGGAAGGCATATATCTTATATGAATTAGATAATAGAGTAGAAACCATCCATTTACTTCCTTGCCACACAATTGGTTAATGTACATATTTGACCATAAATGCTTGATGTCTATGTGTGATTATAAACAAATTAACATCATAACTATTAATTATGATGTGCTGAAAATTCAAAGAGCTCATGTTTAGCCAAAGCTATTATAAAGGCTTGAGTGCATTGCAGCATTAAAGCTATATCTAGTTTGTAAATTAGATGAGTTAATATGGATGCTGTTCACCAGCATGTTAACCTGCACGTTTTTTTTTTAAATTTCAATGAAAACAGAATTGCCTCTGGTAATTTGTGTGAAAGCTTAGAATGATGAGTACTGTGAATTACATGTCAGTTGCATGTTTGCAGTCTGGCTCTTCTCCCAAGCCCTGCTCCTGCCTCCTTACGTGTTGTGCACCCAGATTAGGGTTCTTCACCAGTACTGCCTCCTGGATGATAGTTGCAGTGATCTAAGAACAAACAGAGAATTAATGGGCCTAGAAAGGCTGAAGTGTGTCCTCCCTTGCCCTCCCTGTTATTGTCAGCTGCATTAATTTATAACTCCCAGTTTTACCTTCTATGCCAGGGATTGTAAAGGAAGATGTGGGGAGAGCTCTTCCTATAGGTGATGCAGTTTTGCTAATTATTTGGATATATATTACAAAACTGAGGTAATTTAATATTTGTGAACTTGGGTTGATGGTATTTGAGAGTCTTCCTACTCTTCCTCATTTTATCATAGCAAATTCTAGCTTTCATTGTTGTAGAATACCTATCAAAATGCATCTTAAATATTCAGGGATCAAAAAGCAAATCTGAAGAATAGCATAGATTTTTACTAATCCTTACTATTTCAAAGCAATTGTCCTGCATTCAGTGGGATCAATTGAGCTGCTTGTATCATAATGTTTGTCACAGTACAGGGGCTGGGTGGGTAAGAGAAGTTTACATGCAGGTTTCTGTGTCATGCCAGTTTTTGACAGTGCTGTCGGTTTGCTTTGCAGTACTCCATGGTGGAAATTCAGGTGAGTGTTTCAGATTCTTCAGATATTGTCAGAAAAGGTACTTCAGCATGAATAGTACCTAGGATGCTGTCTTTCTGGTTAAATTTACTTTTCTTAGGCTCTATGCATGCACATTCTCTGTCCAAATCCTTCTTGTTAACAGGACTTGACAATACAAACGGTTTGACTTCATTCATTTCTACATTCAGGAATGCCAGCCAGGCTTTAGCTAATTCCTACAGTTCACAGGAGACTGGAGGGTCTAAATGGCAGGACCTTCCTTACTTCCTTTTTCCGTGGCTGTACCTTGCAGTGTAAACCTGGGTGGGTTGGGTTCACTTCTGTTGGTGCTCCAGCATCAGCATCTGAGCTAAAAGCAGCAGGAACTGGTGAAAGCCTCTGAAATCTCTGAAATACCTTTGAATCCAGTAGGCTCTGGGTAGATAATTGCTGATGACTGCCTCTTCTTTCCTTCCCTTGCACTGCAGGACCCGAACCAAAACCGCATTGGCCAGTGGCTGGGTGTGAGACCGAAACAGGGCATTGCAGACCTCTCTTTCCAGTTAGCTGAAGAACTCTCCCTGGGCACTTACACCATCAGTGCCCAGTCCTTTAAGTCCAGCTCAGTCCAGTCCAGTACCTTTAAGGTGGAGGAACGTGGTAAGGAGAATGAAAAAAGGGAAAAGAAGTCGCTTGTTTGTTGCTTGACGGTCTGTGTAACAATGTAAGGCCAAATATTGTGAAATAAGATTTACTGCCTGAGAGCTATGACTGAACACCAATCTATGGACAATATCAGAAATGAACACAAGGGAGATTGGTCTGGAGATTCCTGGGGAAGGTATCTTCTGACACAGAGTGAGAATACTCTAAAGAACTCTGCAAGACTGTTGGGGGGGAAAGGTGGTGGTGGGGATTCTTTCTTTGATTTCCCTGTTTTTTATAATTGCTTGCTTTTACCTTTTTTTGTTCCTTCATGGGAACACACTCTTTCCTTTTGTGATCCTGTGTCCAGGTAGTCTTTTGCCCTTGATGGAGTAACTCCGAGGTTTTTGTTCCAGTGTTGCAAAAGTTCGATGTTTTCTTCGAGGGACCAGCTCAGATTTATGCTTCAGATAAGACCTTCCCACTGCAAGTGTGCGGCAGGTAAGGAGAATGTTCAGGGGAAAGGAAAGATACCATCAAAACTGTGTCTCTTCTTCCACATGCCTCCTATCTTCTCAATCCATCAAAGAGACATGGCTCAAGAAGAGTCAAACAGGGCCATTCCCTTACAAGAATCCCAAAGGGTGTAAGAGTCAAATTGATGGGTTCTTCCTTGGGGAAGAGATACACGAGCCACACATGAGACAGAACATCCTGCTATGGGGAGACTTGTCCTAGGCAAGAGATACCCTCCTTTGGAAGCTGTGTCTGTCCAGCCTTAAAAAATCTTATGTGGGAAAAGCCATCAGATATGGGACAGACTTGCTGAGGTAAGGGAGCCAGGGCTGGCACTTCTTTAGGAGTTTATGCCTTTCCTTCTCACTTACATGTTACTGAACTCATTCCCTTTTTATAAGCACTAGAAAGATTTCTCCAGTTATGTGGTCATCAGCAAAAAATGAGCAGATGAGGGTGGGAAGGAGGGCAGGACCTCTGACAGTATAAACACAAAGAAGGGAGGACAATGAGCTTAAAAGCACTCAAAAGCAGGTGAGCTCATTTGTGTTTGGGGCTGAATTCTCTGGAGACTTTTGGTGTCCCTTTTGCCACTAAATCATCTGACATAATTTCTCATTAATTGGGACAGTTGCAATTAGGTCATATGAGGCTGTAGTAAATAGTACACCACTCTGCCTCACTAGGATGGGTCACAGATGTCATCTTTTTACTGATACCATCAGGAACATTGCTCCAAAGGGCAAGTCAGAGAGGAGTCAAAGCAGCAAAGCAGGTAGAGGAAATACCTAAATGTCTAAATCAGCAGAGCAGATCTGGTGATGGAAACAACAGCCCTGATCATGAGAAAAGCCCACAGTGAGGCAAGTCTAAGGTCACTCTGTGGCTCTATCTGCAATATGCTGTTGCTGTCTGCAGGGACATACATTTCTATTGCTTTCCCCCCCAAACTAATATCTTCACTGAGTGGAAAAATCAGGTCCACTCTCTGTGTCTGTCTGCAATTTCAGGACAGCAGGTGGCCAGAAGTGGGAGAGCTCCAGAGAGTGTGGATCTGTTCCCATCCATGCTTTGTTTCTGCATCTGCTGGATGCCAGATCACACTATTGCACTCCCAAAGTACTCAGAGTGCTATATTTTAATTTGTGCCTGCCTGCTTGCCAGCTGCAGTCAGACCTTTGTCAGTCCTGTGTGGAGCAATGTGCTGGGCAGAGCACACAGTGCCTCTGCCCAGAGGCTCTCCTGGTGTTCTCCCTGCAGGTACAGCTATGGGAAAGCAGCTCGAGGCACCATGCGTGTCACTCTGTGCCAGAAGGCAAGGAGATGGCCCCAGAATGCCAGCAAGGACATCTGTACAGCGGGCCTGTGAGTAAAATCCTGGAAGGTATATGGGCAGTAAAGAGGCACCACACAGGACCAAGTGTCAAGGGCTGAGTGAACAGAATGAACTGCTCAGAGCCCTGTCCAGTCTGACCTTGAATATTTCCAGAGATGAAGCATCCACCACCTCCCTGGGGAGCATGGTCCAGTGTTTTACAAGTTCTGCATTATAATTATCAGCTGTAGTTGATAGTTATGACAGAATGATTAATCCCCTGTACTTCTGACCTCTTTCTTTCTCACCAGCCCCAAATAAAACTGTCACTGCCTATTGCAGACAGCGAGCAATGGGTGCTTCACCCCTTCTGTCAGCACATCAATCTTCAATCTGACTCCTGGTGAGGAAGACAACAAACTTTATGCAGAAGCTTCTCTCCTGGAGATGGGCACAGGTACCCAAGGGCTCAGCAGGGAAGGTACAGGGGCAAGAGGAACCACTCTGGGGGTTTGAGTGTTAGAGAGAGCACACATCTCCCTCTTCTACTCCCTGCTGCTGGGATCATCACAGGGCACAGAGAGCTACTCTGCCAGCCAGCAGGAAGGTGAGGAGTGGCTGGGAGCTGGACGAGTGGTGTGGGTCCATGAGCCTACAAAGAGGCTTGCAGATAGCTTAACTAAAGAAGGAGCTGCCCCAGGAGCAGCCTGCAAGCCTTGAAGAATGCTGGTGTTGGGATGGAAGTTTCAGACACTCTGATAAGAGGAGTTGGGAATAACAAAGTGAGATTATAAACTAGAGTGCAGTAGTCACCTTTGGTACTGATCCTGCTTCCCTTGCACTCTGCATCCCAACAGGCATGCAGATCAACTCCTCCAGCCAAATCCTCATCTCCAGAACAGCTGCAAGGGCAGTATTTGAGACACCCAATGAATATTACATCCCTGGAGTACCGTACAGAAGGAAGGTGATTTTCTTCTCTTGTTTTTTCGCTCCCTGTCATTTGCCAAGGAATACAGTGTCTGGTAAATCTAGCTGACCCAAAGCATTTCCTCCTTAGGCAGAGTACTTTGCCTTGCACAGTGTCACATTGCTTGCCAATGTGACTACAGTTGCTGCATTTCAGATTCCCTGCTGTGTTTACACCTCCAGCATCTGCTGAGAGCAATGAGTGGTGTCTCAGCAGAGATGTTGGGATGCAAGGATGCCTCAGCTTTTGTGTGTTCCAGTTGCACACACCTTTTGGAAGACACAGATTTTAACCATGCTCAGCTTCACTTTAGAGATGGGGCAGCTGTATAATTCTCCTGTATTCTTGGGGCCAGACTGAAGTCTGTAATGTGACCTACAAAGGAAGGTCTATGTTTGTCAGAAAGGAAGGTTTTTGGGTATGACATTGGAAGAAATATCTGACTTTGGCTTTCCTGCCTCACTCTGTTGCCACCAGATTAAGGTTCAGGATCACTATGGAATTGGCATGAAAAACAGGAAAGTTTATCTTGTGATAAGGTTGATGAGGCGCCGGTTTATCAAAACGTACATCACAGATGATAGTGGAGTAGCATCCTTCAACCTCGAGACAACTGGCTGGAACAGCTCATCAGTCTCTTTGGAGGTAAACACCACCTCTGCACATGAGAAAGTGAGAATCCTTGACCTCTACCTGTGCTCCCCACTCCTGCCCTGCAGCCCCCTGCCAGCTCAGGCCTGGGCTTACCACACATCTCTGTGCAGAGACAGCTGCAAGGCACCAAGCCTTTCCCAAACTGAGCTGACAAAAGCCTAAGAAAGCACTGAAGAATGAAACTCCTCATTTCTGTGTGTCTCTGGTGCCCTTGCAGGCGAGGTTCACTCTGGAGGAGCTCCTGCGCACTTCTCGAAGGACTGACTCCAGTTACACAAACGCTTACCAGCACCTGCAGCCCTTCACGTCACAACCAAGAGCTTCCTGGACATACACCCACCCACGGGAACACTGCCTTGTGGGCTGAAGCAGAATGTCCAGGTGACCTTCACACTCAGCAGGGATGACCTGGGAGAAGACACCAGCTGGATAAGTTTTGCATATTACGTGAGTAAGGGTAGTAAATTACCTGGAGGGAAGGGCTGCACTGACAGGACCAGACCCCAAAGAAAAGTAGAGGATATAATTTAGGTCATTCCTGGAGGGATGACAGCTAAACCTTGTTCTCAGGGAACTGGGTGAATGCTACACCCAGTAGGGCTCAGCCTGGCCACACCATGATCCTGGTGCTGGGGCTTCAGTCACCTCCATGGATGGGAGGAGGTTTCTGTCTTTTAAGCCCATCACCCCCTTAGTCTCTGCCAAGGCTGCAGCTGGAAGTGCTTTCTCCCTTTAAAAAGGGGTATCCCTTTTACACTCTGGTTATCAAACAGCTGCTCAGTGAAAATGGATTTTGGTCTGGTCTAGAGGCCAGCCTACTAGAGGAGAAACACTTTAGTTGTCACTCACTAATCTGCAGTAAACCCACTACCCACCCATTGTCCTCACTGAACAGACTAGACCAGAGTCTCCTGTGTTAAAGCTTCCCCTCCCAACTGTGATGCCTGCAAATCTCCTAAAGTCTGGAGTTGGACTGAGCCCACAGTTAATTTTGGAGGGTTTATTTTGCTTTTGAGAGCAAGATGCACATAGGTAAGTGGGGATGCACTCTGGTGGCAAACAGCAGTCTGCTCATCCCATGGCCCTTCTCCTGCAGGTCACTGGCAAGTCTGGAATTGTTGTCAGAGGCCAGAGGAATATCCAGATTGGGAAACTGAACAGTAAGTCATGGCAGAGAAGGGGAAACAGTTGCACCCAGTTAGTTTCTAGGTAGGACATGAGAATTGCTTGAGTTTTTCCCAAATTGCCTCAATCTGTAGGTCTGGAGCAGTCAGCAAACAGGACAGAGGGAAGCTGAGGATGCAATTGTGTCAGCTGGAGGAAGGCAAAAAAGATAGAATGAAACAATGATAGGAAGAGAGACTGGATGTAGGGAAAGATGGATCCATAGGGCTAGAGAATGGAGGGAGAGTGCAGGCAGTGCAGCAGCAGGAATTGGTTTGACATTTTGGGATTATACAGCACAAAAAGAAGAAGGGCAGGAGGAGGTCTTGGTGGGCCTACGATGAAAACATTTCGTTCCCCAGTGCTGAAGGGCTCGTTCTCCATCCCTTTGACCTTCAGTGCCGACTTGTCACCATTGCCTTCCTTAGTGGTGTATGCCATCTTCCCCAGCGGAGGGGTCACAGCTGACAGCATCCGTTTGGATGTCACCTTGTGCTTCCAAAACCAGGTGAGACTCACCTCTGTGCCTGGGGGAGAGCTGCTGAGCAGGAGTCAGGAGGCCTGAGGGAAAGAGACCCTCAGATCCTTCCAAGAGAGAACTGAGCAGAAGAAATGAAAAATATATCTGCAGCACGGTGCCCAGAGACCAGGAAAGTTTCAGCAGGGACTTCTGTTCATAGTAGTGGCTGATCAGGGGAGATTCCAGCCAGTCTCCCTCTTTCTGCCTGTGCCACCTGTCTGTCAGCCTCCTCACAACTCTTTCTTTTTCACATTCCCTTCCTGGTGTGTTGCTCAAGGTCAAGGTAGGATTCTCAGACAAAGAAGCCCATGCAGGGTCAGAAGTGCAGCTCCAGACGCAGGCAGCGCCCGGCTCCCTGTGTGCAGTCCAGGCAGTGGATGAAAACCTGTTCTTCACCAGACCAGACAGTGAGCTGACCAGTCAGATGGTGAGTGTCTGTGCAGGCAGGCAAAACCTCGGGAGTGATGGATGAGCTGGATGAGGCAGGCAGGGCTGTGGCAAGGGGAGCTGGAGGCAAATGAATGAGGAGGTCTGTGTGCGAAGGAGAAAGCAGGGCCTGCCTAGGAAGAAGGACAGGAACTGATGTGCATGCTGGTGGGGTGAAGCATCTGGAGGTATCTGCTCCTTGCCCAATCCTTCCTTTCCTGTGAGTTTCCCTAGGTGTATGGTTTGTTCCCTGCTGCCTACCAACGTGGATACCCTGCCCAAGTGGAGGAGCATTCAGATCGCTGTGTGCAGACCCAGTCCACGTCATCTCTGCTACAGAATTCCTTTCAGCCTGACATCTTTAACCTCTTCCGGGTAATCATCTCCTGACATTTCCCAGTTGCAATTATGAGCATCTGAGATATTTTCTCCCCAAGCAGCCTGAGAAGGCCTTGCCTCCTCCTGACAGACCCTGCTCTCTGCCCCTGACTCAACTGTGTTGTCTCAAAAAATGCATAATCCCATTATGAGTAGGAATACCTGTATTTCCCTCCACACATGCACAAAGCAAGGTGATGAAACCCTGGACTATCAAACGCCATGTTTTTAGACTTGAATGGGAATGAGGAATAAGGTGCTGGACTGTGTACTCTTTGTCTACAGTATTAGGGAAAAGAGAGACAGGGAGTGACCCCATGCATTAGACCACGGATCATTGACATGGCTTAGTTGTTAGCCTGCTCTTTGCCACTGTTTTGGGCAGTTCCCAGACAGATCTCCTGATGTCCTTAGGGCTGATCTCCTCCATGCCTCCCTCACACTGTGCCTGCTTGAGCCAGTGCTGCTCTGGGCTACCTGGGCACTGGGTTGTCCGGATCCCAACAGTTGTCAGAGTAATTTTGAAGAGCAGTAGTCAATCTTCCCCATTCACAGAAGCTTTTCTGCTTTCCCTGCCCTCCTTCTTTTCCTTATAGAACATGGGACTGAAAGTCTTCTCAAACCTCGTAATCAAGAAGCCCTCGCAATGCCCTCGTCGGGTGGACAGTCACGGGTGAGCTGCACTTTGAGCCTACCTGGGACATGAGATCACATCAGGTGGCAGAGCCCTCTGATCTTTGGGGTTTGCTGGTGGTGGCTATTGTCTGTCTTTGGAGTATTGGGTGCTGCTGCCACAGTCTAGCTGCCCAGTCCATCTGACTCAGTAGGAGTGACCCAGACCCTATAAAAAAGGGCTCTGAAGAATGTCACTACCTGGATGTTCCCTGACACTAAAGGATGGCAGTCCCTTTCCTCATAGACAAACCCCAGTGGGGCCCAGTGTTTATTCCCATTCCTGAGGCTGTGCTGAGATCCAGCTTCGGTCCCCTCTTGTGGCCACAGACACAGTCATGTTCTTCCTCTGTATCTCAGCTTTTACTTGATAACTCTACAAAGCTGGCTCATGTACTTGCCTGGATTTAAACCATTGCTTGCAGTGGAATGTGAGTTTTGAGCAGCAAGCAAACAGTATTATTACTGACAGAATTAAAGAAGTGTTGGTTAAAATGGCTCTCTGTAGGTGCTTAGTCTCTTAAGCAACAATTCTGGGTGAGGTCAGGAAGGTGCTTTTTCTAACCAAGTCTTGGAAACCTTGCAATCATCTCACTGCAAGCTGATTCTCCAGCTACTACTCTCTTTTTCCTTTATTTTTAATGTCTCCCATGAAATCAGGCCACTCCCTTGTGCTTTCCTCTGCCAGACTCTTCTCATGTCTCTCTTACTGCTTGCTTTGCCTCCAGCCCCAGTGCTAGGCTGTCTGTGGTTGGCAAGGTTCACCTCTCCCACTCTGGTGGGACTTTTTATTCTTTCTTTCAGGTGTGCCTTCTACAGAAGACCAAAGAATCACTGAGGAACAACCCCAATTTACAACTCTCATAAGATTTTACCACTATTTCCCTGAAACTTGGCTCTGGAGTATGTACCCTATTGGGTAAGTGATTCCTGACTTTACAAATGAACAGAAGAATTGCTCTTTGCTATAGAGACATGGCTGACTTGAGTTTGTGTAAAAGAGATGTACAAACACCACTGCATGTGAATTTTGTGGCTCTTCCCTGCACTTGTAGCATGTCAAACTAGTAAATTTTGAGATGCAGAACTGAAGTGTACACAGATCTAAGGAACAGCAGTACAGATCAAACCACCACAAGTGTACAGAGCTGGAATGCTTGGGCAGTGTCTTGCTCAGGAGAAGGACATAAAGCCATTACTGATGGCATTTAAAGAGGGTTTTATGGCTATGGGAAGAAATTGCTGAGAGGAGCCTTTCTGTGAGCCACTGGAGCAAAAGTCATTGGTAATGCACCAGAGGCTGATCCAAGTGTGAGGACCTATATCACCTCCCTCAGCAGGGCCATGAGCCCTCCTCATTGCATCTCCTTCCCTCTCCACCAGCAGATGAATCTCTTCATGCAAGTTTTCTCTTCCTCTCAGCTCCAATGGCAGCAGGAATGTGTCTGTCACAGCTCCTGCTCCTGCAGCAGAGTGGAAAGTCAAGATGTACTGCCTGGCTGGGAGGGGGTTTGGCCTTGCCCCGACCACAAGCCTCAGGACTGTTCAGCCCTTCTTTGTGGATGTGATGCTGCCATATTCTGTCATCCATGGAGAGACCTTCCTGATGAAAGCCACTGCTTCAGCTACCTGCAGCAGTGCATGCAGGTGTGTGCCTGTGCCACAGGCAGCACTGTGTGGGGCAAGCCTACTGTGCCTTCCAATTTTAGAGGTCATTGTGCCAAGCCATCTCGCCTGATTTGCCCAGTCACTCACCTGCATCTGTCATTCCCTCAGATCCAAGTGACCCTGGCTAGATCCTCAGACTTCCAGGTGGAGCCATGTCAGACTTGCAAGGACAAGGAGTGTTTGTGTGCAGGGGAGTCCAAGACCTTCATGTGGAATGTCACAGCCATCCAGCTGGGTATGGCAGCAAAAATGCACTGGTGATGGGGAACCCTTAAAATGAAGTGAATGGGAAGCGGAGGTCCAGAGAAGCTGGCAGAGCTAGGTCTCCTCTAAATCCTGAAGTTTGTCCTTAAGGGTTCAAACATGTGATCCATCGTGTTTGCTTTCTTTCTATTTTCTTAGACAGACTCACCAGAGAGGACAGGAACTGAAAGGGTAGCATGGAGAACTCCTAAAGAGAGGGCTGTGGGACCTGGGGAGGAAGAGGCTGCATGGATGTGGGTGGGGAACTTTGTATTGCTGGTCCTGAGGTTTATAAGCAATGGGAAAGGCGTGCTGGGGTCCAAGGGCTGCTGGGCCCTCTGTTGTTCCAGTCACATTGCAGTGCAATGAAGTCACTGCTGGTGAGACATTACTGAGTTCCCTCATGCTCAGGGTGTCTGAACAAGCTGTCAGCACTGCCTGGCTCACCTTTACTGGCCAAACCACCAATGCCATGACCAGGACCAACAACCCAAAGCATCTCAGGCTACTATTGGTTAAAACAAGTTTACTCCATGTCCTGGTTTAGGGCAAATATTTAGGAGGAAACCTCTGGGGGGTCTCCTCTAGGAAGAGCCGATTCCAATCACCCTTCCCCCTACGGGTCTGGGAAGAATTTCCTTAGAGAAAAGTGGAAAAAACTATTTATTTAACAAATGGAATATTCACAAGTATAGGAAAAATTTGGATAATATGAAAACAATGAAACCTCTCCTTCCTCTGAAGAGATGGTAGATTCA